>JABASC010002110.1:0-19128 GCA_019776185.1 Plutomurus gul | reverse complement strand
GACTAGACTAAAAATAATAATAATTTTTGAGAAGAAAACGAAGAAAAAATCAGCAAAAGCGTATTCCGCAGGGTTGAGGGGGTAACTCCTCTTTAGGCAGAGGGATGCCTTTGTAACTCATCATTTTTATTTTTTAAAGATTCACGTCTAAAATAACTGACTTTATATTAATTAAAAAGTGCTTACTTGTCGAGGGCTTTGACGGCTTCGTGGAGACCTCGGGAGAGGCCTTCATTGATTAGGGCGAGTTTCAGAACCTCTTGAAGGGCTACGTTAACATCAAAATCTCCCGATTCAGGGACGACTTGGATTTCATCTCTGTTATAAAGTCAATAAATATTTTTTCCCTTGAATCTTGCTTTAAGGAAATGAAAGTCGTGAAATTTCAAATAACCATAAAACTACATTGCATTTGAAAACCTAACTGCTTTTACAATTAAAAATTTCATTTGCCGGCATGCTAACCGCACGTTACTGTACGTGTATATCGTCGGCCATTGTTAGCCACGAAAGCGGCATGGCACAGGAAAACACACAAAATTTTACGTAAAATCACTTACCCTTCTACATCGGACATGATGAGAACTCCTTCTGAAAAAAGAAAGAACGTTAAGTTGTAAAAATTTCGTAAGCAAATGACGAAATAACTACCGAAATAATTAATTTTGTAACTTACAATGAACCCACAACATATGAATAAAAGTAGTAAGAAGTTTACACTCAAAGGTGCTTTTCTGGAATGATTTGCTTGCTAGCAAACTTCTCGAGAGAAGAACTTTTGGCTGAATGCTTCATGTAAATCACTTGAGAACCCGCGGTCGAATTTAAAATCAAAGTTGAATAAAGGAAACCTTGTTATATAATTATAAATAGTTATTTTAGTGTTAATAGTGAAACTGCTGACTGAAAGTGATTTTGTAAATATTAAAATATTATGCGAAAATGTTGTATGTCTTTCAAGTGGAGACGGGGAGCATGTTGACTTTTGACATGAACTTGGCTCTTGACAGGTAAACAAATTTATGCAATTTCAGGTGTAATTTTTTTACACTCTGGTCTGGATGGTTTCGTAGAATAAATTGCATGTGTGCAACAACGCAGTTACCTTTACTTCATGTGATTACTTCATGTCCTTTATACGTCGCAATAAAAATCAATTACGCTTAATACTGGAATACCAATTTTTTGAAAAAATTTGTTGGAAATTTATGCATTGATTTTCATTTTTCAGCGTCTCGAATCTTAAGGAAGCAATTTGGAATACACTGAGAATAGCAACTGACCGACAGGTGCTTTTAGTTTCTGGGGGAGAATGTAAGTTTCCTTATGTAGAAACACAAGGTTTAAAACTTAATTGCTCTTATTTCAATTTATTGTATTGGAACCCTACATTGACAAAATACTTGAAAAGTAAAATCCGGTCCATCTATTTGGGTGGCTAAACGCATCTGCTGTTTAATCTTTGAGGTTGCACTTAATTAAGGGAGATAGTCATTAAAGTGTAATTTTGCTTCCTCCGATGTCAATTCATAAACGGAGTTCAGGTAAAGGCGGACCACAAATTTAAGGTGGGATGCAACTGCAAATGTACACCAACTTCTCGTTATCCATTGGGTTAGTCAGCATTGCCAAACAATCTGAAAAGTTTCATCTAAAGAAATTAAAAATAGAAAATTGTATTCAAAATTTAGTTAATCAAGACTCAAATAAGATACGTTAATTCAAGTTAAAAGTTACATAAATGAACACTTTGAATGTGCACTTTCACTGAGCAGAGCAGCACAGAGGCTGCACACACATAAATAGCACATAAACCCGTTCTTTCCGTCGATTTTCACTTTTACACAAAGTGTATTTTGTACCCGGGTGAATATCTTTTAAAACAGTTAACAGTCTGAAGTACTTTGCTGTAGACTTTGACTGTAAACCCCGCAATGCCGCTAAACCCATCCTTTCCTGGTTTAGGTAATTCAAAACAAATGAAATTACTTACCAGACATTGATATTTCGCGAGTTCACCTTTGACCATAAGTCCTTTAAGCCAGTTAGTTTTCTAACCCTTGAGTAATTAGGGTTAACCAGTCCAACAATATGTCGATCCCTAATTATTATGTGAGATAATCACATCTTTTAGCTTCTCATGTTGTTTTTTAGGCCTTGATCCCGGAAGAAGAGTTTGTAATTACACTGCTGGCACGGACACCAACCCCATTTTTCTTTTCAATAAAAGTAACATCGAATGTTCACCTTGTAATTCAGAAGGAAATCAATCACCCAGCACTTCAGATACTCTCATTGGTAATTTATATAATTTACTGCCGACTCTAGATAAAAAAGTATTTATTCTTAAGGTGTAAAACATATTGATTTTAGATGCAGAGAGTGTCAAGGAGCAGGTGGAAGGGTGTTTAGCCATGCCCCCAACATAGTGAGTTGTTTTGCAAATTAATTAATTAATTAAACAAAGTTGAAGACAAATCCTTGCTTAAATTCAATACGTAATGAAAAAACATGTTTTACTTGCATATATATAGCATGACTGTGGTGAGTCGTGCACAGTTGGCACAACAATTGTGGGAAATGGCTAAAGACGTGACAAGACGTTGTGAGCATTTAATACACGACCAACACCTTCAGCATCAAGGATGGGCCGCCGCTGTGGCAAATCTTGATGACATCATTTCTGTATTTCGCCATAAATCTGAATCTTTTTCCAACACTTTCACTGCTTTCCTTGCTGACGATGTCCAACGCACGGAATTATTGAAGTGGTAAGAAACCAAAGTTTTAGCAGTAATTAACTTGCAAAGCGAACCCAGGAAAACAAATGGTTAATATGTAAACTTTTCTCTTCAGTTTTCCGTCTGCCCTAAAAGAACTGAAACGAGTGCCACTAGCAAGTTCCCTGACTGCTGGGGAGTCACCAGAAGGGGGTTCTCTATTAGACTGGATTGTCTCACAAGACAGTCCAAATAAAATCGAAAGACTCACCGAGAGTTGCTACCGCGGAATGGAAAAATTGGATGCCAATATCATTGAAGGGCTGCAAAAAGAATCTTTCAGTGTGATAGAAAAGGCTGGGCAAAATACAATGAGAGAAATCAAAGGTAGATTCCTTGATTTTGGAAAACTTTGAATGTTAAAAGGATGTTAAGAAGGATTTTCCTGATTTTTTGATACTGTAGGCCTTGAACAGCGTCTTTATGGACTGGATCAATTGTTAAATGAATCAAAGAACTTGGTTCAGGAACAGTATGACTTGGCTCAAGCCTTCCAGCAGAATCAGAATCGTGCAAGTGACCTGAAAGACTCGTCAATTCTTCCAGATCTTTGCAATTCTCACCAACATCAACTTCTTGTGATGTTGAAAAATCATCAGCAATTGGAAGACATTCGCAGGCGTTGTCAAAAAGCAAAGGAGGAATTGTGTGGTAATTTACATTCTCGACTGAAGTGGGTCATTCTTATACAAAAAAGCTTGACGGAATGCAGTTGCAAGTTGAACGTTTACATGGAGAATCTGCGAAGAGTTGATACGAACTTTAAAATTGTGAAGCAAATTGTCGACGCGAAAAATGTCTATTTTCTTGCTATTGCAGAGGTTCTGAGGAGAACCGCATTTAGTCAATGTTATTTACAGGTAAACGATTAAAATATCTTTAATTTTTAATGGAAATTTTAATGGATTTTAAACGAATTTTCAGGCTAGTGCAGAAACTTTTGAAAACCTTCAAAAAATTCATGAGAAGGAATCTGAAAATCGCGCTAGTTTCACCAAGAAATTCGAAGGGCATTTCTTGTCGGCTCTTTTCGAAGGACTTGACAATGAACCCATCCCTTATTTCGCCACTAAACCCTTTCCTTTCGACGTTGAGTTGCCTAAAGTAAGGATTTAGTATATTTAACATAATTTTTTTAATGCTTGATAATTAGGTAAACATTGTGGAATATGTATGCAGATAGGAGATGAAGATATCGATAAATTGACGGAAGTGAATCCTTTGTTAACAAAGCCCAAAATTACGCAGCCAACGACTTCACTCGAATCGATAAAAGCGGAATTAAAAAATCGAATTGAAGAAAATGAAAAACTTAAACACAGTTACGAGCAATCGGAATGCGAATTGAAATCGGAAACAAATTCATTAAAAAATGAAATTAATAAGCTTAAAGAAAATGGTATTCGTAGGGAAGATATATGCAAATCTTTGAAATCACAGTTAGAGAAAATGCAACAAGAAAATGAAAGGTTAATATCGACAATTACATCAACTAAAGAAGAATGCACTCGCAAAGTGAAAAATCTTCAAGAAGAATTTGTTAGGGAGAAGGATACATTGAGTGAAGCATTGACAACGGATAAAGAAATGGAAATTAAAGAAATGAAGGAAAAGCACCGAGCAGAAGTTGAGGGTCTGAGGTCGAGATATAAACTCATCAATTCCGTCGAAAATAGAAGTCCTATGGAAGAGGTTTCTAAATACAATTAAATGAAACTATAAAATAATATTTAATTAAGAATCTTATTATGATTCTAATAATAATAGTCTATTATCACAGAAAATTGTAACTTTTCAGAAAGATGAAATTAGGAAAAAGTTAAATAATGAGGAGAGTGAGGACGAGAGTAATGTGAAAAGTCTTTACGGGTTGGACTCAAGTGCCATTGATGCGACGGCCATGGAAGATTTCCGAGAAGTCAGCGACATGCTCATCGCGCCTACCCGAGTTGTTCGTACATTCATATAATTTACATTTATTTTTGACAGCCAATATTTCTAAATTATTTCATTTTATACTTTGTGTCTGAATGACTCTGTAGGTTTCTATCTGCAATAAATTAGCTGCAAAGATTTCAGTCACGTCGTAAGTCACTTTCTGTTTTCTATATGGACACGTGCCTCAGAATTTGTAAAAAAATTATATTTTTTTATATATAATTTTATTTTATTTTGTGAAACAGTTGTAAGGTGAATGATTTATCCTTGATATACTGGAACGAAAAATTTCAAGCCTACCTCGTCTACCTGACAAATAAAAATGTTCACTTTCTTCATACGGATTGTGTCAAAGCTCTCAAAGCTCTATCGGGTTTGTGTTTACTCATTTTACCGACATACACTGGAAATGCGATAATCATATCACCGGGATTGTAATAATTTTGTTTAAAATCGCAGATTCTGTTGTAGAAAGCTTTGTGGCCCAAGTTACAGATAAGGAATTCTGTGTTGCAAGACGGGTGAGCCCTCAAAGTTATAAATTTACTGTAACCTCATAGTAATCCAATTAATTCTTTACATTTGAAGGCTAATAATCGCTACAAAGTGCCCCAGGGATTCCATTTTTACCGAATTCGAGTAAGAAACATAGAAATAATCGACTTTGACATTCTGTGATAAATAAAGTTGCATTTTTTACATTCTATACAATCTCTGAATATTTTATTGACATCAACACATCAATATATACGGTAATTACAGTCTTTCATGTGCAGAAAATGTGGAAGATGTATTGCATTCATGAGTAAGTTTTGGAAATGTTGTAATCAATCCCTACAGAGCCTCGATCGTTATATAACCTTCACTTTCTTGAACTTTCACTTGGCTTAAAAAAAGTTTTAGCCCCCTGCACTTATTTTCCACAATATCATTTAAATCCTTTTACGACTAAATATTCTGGCTTTTCCGAAAAATCACAAAAAGTACCTAACCGTACTGTGGTAGTTAAAGCGGTCGGTGACCAATAAAGAAATATGAGCATATAAAAAACATGACTTTTTTGACGACGAAATAATAAACGAACGTATGTAAATATGTGTACTACCTAATTATTAAAATAAATAAAGTTGACTAAAAAATAACATTTAAAACTGATAATTGTAGTCATAATAATAATTATTATCTTGATTGTAGCCATACTCGCAATTGTACTGCAGCTCATGATTCTGTATTATTGAGTTGTTGTGGTGGTTTTGGTGATTGCTAATTATGGTGGTAGGGTTTGGGGTGACCATTTGGTTATTATTATCCAAATTGAATATGTCCGACGGTTTAAATGCCTCGGGGTAAGTGTTGTAATAATTGTAGTCATTGTAGTCGTAGTAGTTACAATTATTACTATTCACCGTACTCGTCGACTGCTGACAAACACAATAAACTTGATTACAGTAAGAACAACCTGGCTGAATTTGTTGTTGAGGGACTTCTTCCGGTGCGATCGTTATAATGTGCTGGTGCTTTTTCCTCGCTTGTCGAACTTTTGGCTGCAAAATTCAAATTTATTTGTTGTATTTCAATTTCTTTTCAATTAATGCTTTCAGTGGAAAATAAAAACATAAATAGAAATACAAACGACTATGCAATATTTACCTCTTTTTTCTTTGTAAGAGATCGACGAGCTTCTACTGTTGCTTTGGCTTCCGGCTTTGGATGGTCGTGAACACCTTTTGCCTGTATACGATATAGAGTTATTAGTAATGCATTGGAATACCTGCAGGGTGTATTTATTACACACCTTTTACAAGTGTTTTATTTTAGCTGCCCTTTTTCCTTATTGGCCGCCCATTCCTAAATGGCTTAATGGGGAAAAAGGGCAATATGGTAACAAATGGATAATTTTTCAAATGTTCTACAAAATTTCAATAAACTATTTGCCATATAACCAATGACCGGTGGATAACTGCATAATGGGGGAAATCGAAAAAATCCATAGGCATGAAATATAAATCAGAATAGTTAGAGACGAAATTAAGGGGATGGTACCTGAAAAAATATTCCGTTTTCCGTGTGTCTCCAGAAATGAGTGACTGGGTATCCACAATGACCTCTACATGGCAAAATCTCAAGTTTCCCATTGCACCCATTGGTGGGACAAGGTCTGTTCTGTTGCTTCTTTCTGGCCTTGTCGCAAATGGCGGGTCTTAGCCGTAAAATTCCCCCCTGACATCTCACCGAACAGATAAGCACCCCGAGACAGGATTTTTTCAAAATGTGTACATTGTGGTTGTTTGTATTTCTCATGGCCCAGCCCGATGTGTGCCTTTTCGCTGCTTCCAAGTCGTTTGAGTAAATGTAGCGACAATGTCCGTCCGCCCATTCTTGGAACTGGTCGTAATGAGATATCACTGGAATCTGACTGTCGTTTATGTCCCAGTCTTTGCTATTTGTATAGGGCAAAAATGCGTATACAGTCAGAATTTTTTCCTTATTGCCCGCCCAGTGGGCAAAATGGTAACAAAAAGGCAGATTTTCCTAAATTTTTTTACCATTAGTCATACACAGACACGGACATGCATGTAAAACATAATTTTTCTGTGCTTGTGCTGGCTCTTCCAAACTTCGTATCTTTACATTTATTTATTGTAAAACATTATATGCATCCTAAGACGACGATTATTTTCATATTTGACATATTTTGGGTTTTAAGCACATGAAATATATATAAAAACATGTTTTAACGTAATATTCTAAACATTTAAGTGCATATTTGGACAGTTGGAACATATTTTGAGCATACTTTGACTTTTGTGGTCCAAACATTGCGGTATTTGTGCAAAATTTTGTAAACAATTCATTTCCAACAAACCAAATCAATTACAGACTTGAGCTGAAGTGGGGAGTTTTCATTTATAAACCAAATTGTCTTTTTGCACCATTTTATTTTACTAAGGTAAAATGAAAACCTTGAGAACATGAGACATGGATTTGCAATTTGATTCCATATCAGGTTGTAAATACAAACACATCTTAATATTTGTAGTTCCAAACACATCTTAATTAAATTGGTTAATTTCGATAAAAGTGCAATAGATCTAGCACGGGTTTTTCAGCACATACATATCCGACAGCCCTGCCCACAAAAATGGTGGGCAAAATGGTAACAAAATGGTAAACTTTTGAAATTGCCGAAAATATTCACCATGGATCAGACAATTAGTCATACATATTTAATACACTTTTAGCCCTTAGGTTTTGCCCTGCCCACCTCAAATTTCAGCTACCCCTTTTGCTGTTTTCCCCTTTTGCCAATGACCGGTGGCTACAAACAAGAACACTGTGCACACTTAATTCCGATAAAATGAAACGAATTTCAACAATTTTTTTACATTTATAACTAAATCTTGAATATTCCTTTGAAAAATTCGTGTTATCGTCCTTCTGAGAACATTTCGACATTTGATATGAAGAACAGAGATAAAACTGTAATATGATATTTATTATAATAATGTGAGACTGCATGGTAATCTCATTAATCTCATTTTATGACATGATTTTTCTTCGAGAAAGATTCTTTATTCTTCTTGGAAGCAAACAAATTCCTGTGTTACACGAGATTTCTCTGAATAGAATCGAGATAGTGACTGAATGAATAAACGGATGAGTTCATGCACCCACAGATTGAATTTCTCAATCAAAATTCATAATATCCCATTCCATGGGGCCAACAGAGATTTTCCATTCACTCTTTGTCTCTCACATTCTTCTATTTAAATGTTCATTCCAATTGCATTTACTATTAAATTACAATTTTATTTCACTTCAAAATCTTAATTCTTCAAGCTGAATGTCAAAATTCGACGAACTCAAAAAACACTTCTCACTTGTCATATCCACTTAATTTCTCTTCAATGAATTCAAACGAATGAAAAAATCCAAAATACATAAGTATCCCTAATTATTCTAATTTCCACTTTGAAAAATCTGAATATTAATCATTAGAAAAATATTTTCGACTTTCTAAAATATTCACGGTGTCCTGTAATTAATTTAAAAGTTCGGAATAATTGAAAAGAAGGGAATTCTGATTTACCTGTTAGCCATAGGATGAATTAGAGGCTTTGGCGTTCGTTGTGTAATCTCGAGTGGCTACATGAGATTGGATGTACTTAGGAGAATGTGAGGTGAGTACTTGGAAGTGGAGTGTAGTAGTCACAGTGGTTGTTGGTGGTTGGTGTGTGTGGTGGTGGGTTGTTGGCTGGTAGATCCGAAACGGTTCTGGCACGACCCCCAACAAATCTCTCCGTAATAAACGGTAGTCAATTCGACCACACAATAAAATCCATCCAATTAATAACATGTTTTTGATCTCTTAATGTCATCATTCATTGTTTCTGTCTCTCTCTTTCTCTATTCTCTGTACTTGTATCTCCACAACGTTTCTGAATGCTATTATGCACATGTTCACTGTGCACTGCAACCAAAACAAAGCACACACAACCAATAGATTACATTGTATATGGTAATTTGGTAATCGGATCGACAGAGTAAATGAAGTAGTTAATAATAAGCAATAAATTAAGGAGTGAGAGGTCCGCATTATTTTAATTATACACTAGACACACCTGTTGCCTTTTCACCTGTCTTCTCTTGTTTAACTTTGTTGTCATGACAATTCCTTTTCCATGCCCAACTCATAATTCCACATTCAAACAGATTTATGACCAACAACTATTTTTTCAATTCAGTCTCTCTCGCTCGCTGCTGCCTACTTCCAAGTTGCAAGTAAGTAGACGCTCCACATTATATTACATTATTCCATTGTGCATTTATAACGTGTTGCTCACTTATTGCTACTCTTCCTCCACCAATCACTACGTACGTACATATACATTACATAATAATCCATTATATGCACCATAAAATATTACATTTGATTTCATATGTCATCCCCATTATTGATATTGTAATAATACACAAGCTCTGTGCTTCTTTTTTTTCTGTTCATTCATATTATAGTAATTAATAGACATTTCATATATAATATATCGAAAAGTTAGTTGAAGATAGAAAAAGTTGTTTTGCAGAGCGACCACCGAAATAAGAAATATTATATGTAGACTAGTCCACCACCACCAACTAATAATAATGTGTCTCAAACTGCCCCCCCAACAAAACGTGGAAATTATATTTCCAGCAGAGTCTTGAATGAGTGCAGAGATAGAAACGGGAATTTGTAAAAGGCCATCACCAGAACAGACGTTTAGTTTTCTACAAAAAGGTATGAGAATAAGTTTGATTGTATAAATAGAAGATTGTTCGTCTCAGTCCACCCCAAGCAATTACGCGATTTTCCAGTCTCTTGAATAAGATCAAAAGGGGATGGGATTCGACGAAACTACTACTACAACAGCAAACACAGAGAGATGAGAAGAGGATGAGCTAGTCTATAATGGTAATGGTGCTTTGAATGTGTACAATGTGTAGTACATAGTAGCTCTCTTTTCTCACTCTGACTCCCTATATACTGTATATAGACTGTATAAGATATATGTATATAAGAGATGGTCGGCTGGGTAGTAAGTACATAGTAAAGTTTCCCCTAATTGAGTCGACAATCCTTTATCTTTAACGAAGTGGACAATTCCTTGGGAATCTCTGCACACTATTTGTCTATCTACTTTTATTCATTGGGTAAATAGCGTTGGTTGCAGTCTGTCTGTTCGTCTGTCTGTCTGTAAGGCAGCAAAAGGCCTATGCAGAGTGCAGTGGGAGCACATTGTAAAACTATGACATAATATATTATATAGGATTGAATGGATTAGCAGGGAAAGTTTGCACCTTGCGATACAATCTGCTAGCTAATTGCTCTCATTTGTCTGTTCTTATCTTTTGCTGACCCAAGTCACTTGCACTATAGCCAACCATTTATTCACGCTTGTCCAACTCAACAATCTTTTATGTCATCCGTCTCTCTCTCTGCCTCTCTTTCCATCCCGCTATTCTCTCTCTCATCTGCCGCTCTCTGTGCTGTCGTCGTCCCTAAATCGAAAAAGCGACGACGACGACCTTCTTTTCTTGTCTCTACATTTGCCCATTTAATTATGTCATTATATACAAATCACTTCATCCCATTCACTTGAACACATTTTTCTATGCGATAAACCCTTAATTGATTATACAGGGATGAAAAAGCTGGAAATAGACTTGAGACTACATTCTGCGCATACGCTGTCGTCATCTTGGTGCAATAAAAAATAATTATACTGCAATTTTGTATGGATAACAAAAATGGATTTTCTGTACATGTTTTTGAATCGTCAAATGTTTATTCATTAAGAAAATGTAGACAAGTTGAATTAATTTTTCTCAATCTGTCAATTTTGTCTATCAAATTAGATGGGCAATGGAAGAGTACAAGTGGAAGAAAGGGTGGCCAAACTGCTACTGGNGAAGAGTACAAGTGGAAGAAAGGGTGGCCAAACTGCTACTGGAGAAATAAGTGCAATCTCAGATTTCTCCTGAGGGTGGGATGAGGCTGAACGTATTAACTCTGCATTGTACAGGGTGACCCAGAGACAATGACAGAACTTTTGAAATTGAATAACTAAAGAAACGTTCACTTATTCAAACGAGTCAACGGATTTTGAAAGCATTAAATTCAGAGTGAGATTTAGTGATTTGAGCACCGAATTTGAGACATCGACGTAACCGAGTAGACACTGAAAGACATGTCCTTTCGCAGTAACCCAAATCCAAATTACTACAAATTGGTTTAGAATTAAACCGTTGATTGAATTGTCGTTGAAATTCGAACATTGGGGTTCACTGAGTGAATGAGTGAGAATCGAATTCAAAATCTGCGGGAAATTGAAAGATTTGTTCTCGATCTTTGTCTTTTATGCTTTATGCTTGCAATTTGACTTTGAAATTTTGCACTTGGTTTAAAATGCTACGTTTGACAACGGAACATGAAAAATTATCGCCAAGTTTTTTTTCCCAAAAAACCCCTTTTAGCAAGGAATGTTAATATGTCTACGACAATTCAATCAACGGTTTAATTTTAAACCAATCTGGCGTAATTTGGATTTGGGTTACTGCGAAAGAACATGTCGTTCAGCGACCACTCGGCTACGGCGATGTATGCTAAGATGGTGCTCAAATCATCGCTCATTCCGTTGACTTCAATTAAATAAAGTTAACCGTTCTTCAGTTATTCAATTTCAAAAGTTCTGAAATTGTTTCTATGGGCCACCCTGTATAGATAGAGTAAATTTGAGGGGACTTGAGCCCCAAACGCTGCTAATCCTACAGAGAGAATTTCAATAACTTTACAATAAAAAATAAAAAGGTTTTCCTAGCTTTGTAGAGTGTTACAAAGGCTTTAAAACTATCTGCTTGCAGTGGCGTATCAAGAAAAGGTCTTTATTATACGACACGGGGGCCTGTCCTTATCTAACCATGTCATGTTGGCTCTTCCATTCCCCGTTAATTTTAAAAATTTAGGGGGGGGGGACGCTTGACCCACTCACCCTGATATCCGTATCTCACAGCAGGGTCAGCACAGCACCGTACAGGGAGCAATTAATATATTTAATGAACGCCTATTTATTATCGTAGATACTTTCAAAGAAGCAGAAACTTTAAAAAAAGTATTATTTACAAGTTTAGTACCCTGAATTGAATGCATTGCTCTTTTTAACACTGCTGACTGCTGACAAAAACTTGGATTGACAAAGCAGTTTATTTTTCGGTGAAAGTGGAAATGAATGGGTAAGAAAAACATAACATTAGAAAAGATTGATATTGCTTTTAATTATTGATATGTAAATCTCAACAATTTAAAGGTACACAATGAATTATTATAGGTATACTATCTAAACAATATAAAGTCAATGCAACGTCGTAGCGGGTGGCCAGAGAATTCACCAATTCTTTCTCTTATCAAAACCTCTGGCTCCATTATCACACAAAATGAACCAGATGGAAGCACACATTTAATTGTCTACAAATATTCACAAATATCAATTTTGCAATCTACATGCATACAATATATATTTATATTCATTTTATTTGCTTAAATATAAAACAGAAAGGAATAAGTATGAAAATAGGAGGCAAGTAGACCTCAGAAAATTCAGCAAACAAAACTAATAATAATAATAGTTGATGAGTTCATAAAACAATACAACGATAATGTGTCCGGATAAATAGTGTCCATTTATTATAAATAATTGTATTTTATCAGACATCAATATAGATAGTTAGCATGCCTCGTGGGCACTATTATAGGGGCATATAATTATTGAAAAGAATGACGAAATTGGCCAATTTTGCTCTTTTTTGCCAATTGGAATTTATTTTATCAGCAATTTTACCCAATGGTCACCCCTTAATTTTTCTCCATGGAATGGAGCCACGGTCTATAATTAATTAATAGAAAGTACACATTCACATTATTGGTTGTATCCGATTCATTTATCCAACACCAAAAAAGTGCATTGAAAATGTGAAATAAAAATGCAATCCAACAAGGGCAAAAATGTACAATGAACTATGCAGACCGTTACCACCTAACCGAGTGGCTAATTCAAACGACAGTAGCGAAGTTAAGATTATTGAATATCTTTGGTGCATTAATTTATGCTGTCGCTGGATATAGGCATTCGGTGAATTAGGAGCGGTCCGAAATCAATGACATGAACTTGTTCAATGAATGTTCCCATTTTAATTTGAATCTTTGCGAATATGCAAAAATTGCAGTGAAATTCCTTTCAGCTTTTTAATTTTATCCGTAGTGTACACGTGCTGCTCATGAGAGAAGTAGAAGACATTCGAAATTCGCGATTATCGCAATTTAGGCTTTATTAGGGATGAGAACTATCAAACACCAGATGGTAAAAATTGTTCCCATATTTGGTCGAAATTGGTCGAGATTAGAAAGTGTGGGTTATGTTACCGTATACGCATTGGCGATCCCCATTCAAATTATAATTGCTTATTCATACTCAAATAAATAAACTTTGAAATATTCAACCATGTCGGAAATACTTACAAAGCCAGGGTAAAGTATATATAGTTACTTTAAATTTTTTAAGCTGCAGCAAATAGAACAAGGCATGTCCTTTCATGGTTTCCACCATAACGACCAATATAAACCATTTCGTCCAAAAAAACGGTTAAAACCATTGGTCCGGGCAAAATTTAAAATTGCCGCTCAAAACGAATCAATGGAAAACTCTCCTAAAAACATCAGGTGCTTTTTATAACAAAAAAACGATAAGCACTTTCTAACCTAACCGTTTTGAAGTCTACCCTCCGCGTGTGCATTAAATTGTATTTATGGCTGAATGGATACTCATTGGTAGGGCACAGCCTATCTTACTCATGTTAATTTAGTTCCTCCCACTTTCGACTTCCCCATACTTCCCATGTTAATTACTAAAATTTGGGTCCCACAGTACCCCTGCGCTACCACCCTAAATACCTCTTGTGGACCCCACAGATACAAAAAGTGATCAAGTAATGTTACATGGATGACACTTAACTAACTATATTCATTAGGAACTAGGAACTGACGGGGAAAATGTTAAGTCTGTGGCAGAACACATCCCTTCCTCCCCCATGGAATATATTACGCCTAAATATTATGAAATTAGTGCTTAAACTTAATATAGTATACAGTAATAATTTTAAGTTTATGATTTAAGTCCACTTTTCCATTGGATTTTTATATTTCTTGTTTTCAGTGTTCAATAATGCATAGCGTTTCTCCTTAAAGCCCTCCCCTTTAGCAAATTTGTTAAAAAGGGCAAAATTGGTAACAATACATAGCAAGGAGAATTAAAAATCAGGACAGGAATTTTACAGATTTTGAATTGCATTTTTAACAGTATTAATTAAAATTATGTTATTAGAAGGGTAAAGGATACTTTGGGAGAAAGCAGAGTGATTTCTCTGGCCATGCTACTGGAGTCAAAACGCAAAAATCGACAGACATATTTCATAACTGGGACAATGATACTTTTCAGATCTCGTCACCAACCACCCACCTAACACCTAAACATTGTACTATTTGTGTACGACCACTAAAATTGCCAATTGTACGAGATTAGGCAACAATAGAAATATCAATACGCTGTGTGCAGTATATTTTCTTCCTCTAAATTGTATAACACAGTCATCGGAATCCGTGGCGTAACCACAATCTGAAGGTTCGGGGGTACAGGGCCAGCCATTCCCCCTTTTTGAAATTTTTTCAAAGTCTTGTAGGTCTTCAGGCCCTTATAACCCCTACCCGGTTACGTCACTGATCGTAATAATATTTTGAGTGTCTGTCCACATCTAAAAAGAAGTACAATCTACACAGTACATAAAAGGTATAAATGAAAACATCGCCTACAAAACGTGCAAATTATCGCAAGATTTGGATTTGTCACAAAATTTTCCAAAAATCTCTTTGGCTAAATTCAGTTTTGAATTTCTCTTTTTAATTTTGGACTCTCTGAGTCTGCATTGCTTCAGTACGCCCACCAGCAACTCGTCCACGTTGTGCTGAATGCCAGATGATGTCTCAATGAATTTTGCATCCGTTGATGTCGCCAAGTTTCTTCCCTCTGCAAACACGCACATACACAACATACACATATAAAAGTGTTTACTGGCGCAATGTATAAATGTATTCAAGTATGTAGTAGAAAATGGATCAATGCCACTAGATTTTAGAGACCTCGCGATCAGGTGCTGCTGCTCAATCGGGACAAACCTCACTTTATTTTCCTTTCTCCTGCCACTCCATTCTCATAATGATGTTCAGTGCTATATGCATACTGAACGGTGTGCTATTTAGCCCGTTTTTCCTTATTGCCCGCCCACCATGGTAAAAGGGTCAAAAATGGTGACAAAATGCCATATTTTTAAAATTTCCCTTAAAATTTTCATCCTTGAAAAGACAATTTTGCCCCCTATCCCCTGCCCGTCCCAAATTTAAATACATTTCACCCTTTTGCCCCCTCCGCCTCAAATTTAAATACGTTTGACCCATTTACCCCGCCCACCTCAACTTTTAAACACCAATTTTGCCCTGCTAGCCTAAAATTTCAAATACCACATTTGGTCCTTTTGCCAAATGGTCGTTTTTGCCAATGGCTGGCTAGCAACACTGACACTACGCTGGTATCAGTACTAGACCTTATATATACAGTATATATATATACTGTTACACAAGCTCAAGCTCATTAATACGATATCCAGAGAAATTCTAATTAAGGAAATTCCCCATGGACATTACCAGAGACCACGTATTCACTGTGAAAAAAGTTGGCTGGCGAAAGCTCAGCAATTATATTTTCTATAACAGAAAATCTACATATAAATACATCAATACATTTAAAAGTACAAGGAGAAATAAATAGGAAAACTTTTACATGTTTTAAAAAACTTTTTCCCACAAGTTTGCAATTTGGTCGTAATTAGAAATGATTTCGAAATGTTGTATCGAAAAACTTTCATCGTGTGTGTCACAGTGCCACGACAAGGCACCGAATGTTTTTCGAAAGCTACTACAGTCAGGCGCGTATCCAGAAAAAGGTGGGGGCGGGGGCCCAATACTTTTTATGTTAATTTAGCCGTACCCCATACCTCATTCCCCACCCTATGTTAATTTTTTGGATCTGGGGGGAACGACGACGGGCCTATATCCTATATCCAGCCTATTAGGCTGGATACGCCCCTGACAGTAATGTAAGTAGACAGACGGAGAGACAGATGGTTTCGTGTTTGGCCCTCCTAAGAAGAAACAGCACATAACATTAACAAGTATTCCATAAAGAGTTTATCGTACCTTCTGGAGTAATGATTCGTGAGCGGGCCAAATCGCATTTATTAGCCACAAGTATAACAGCCTTGTTTTTGGTGACAGACTCCTCCCACAAATATCTGAGAATTTCTACAGCCCCATTAAATGAGTTTTTGTCTGTGACCGAGTAGACGACGACGCAGGCGTGCGGGTCATAAGTACTCAGACAATTTTCCACCTTTTTTCAATAAAAAGCAACATTAGTATCATCGTCCAAAGAATGAAGGACACTTTCTAATGGAGAAAGAGAGCACTATAAAAGTAAGAGGAGCTGGCACTGGATGTCAGAAAGATAATACGTACTACTCACAGACATCTCACTGCTGGGATGGTCGATGAAAACCAATTCGGACTCCTTTTCTTCCAGAAGCACGGAGACGGTTCGCTCTCCAAAGTCATCGTCTATGGAAACACAATACGATTGAAAGGCAAGATGAAACCTGAGAGCTCACATCTATAAAACACGAACGCACAACAGACTGAATGCCTACCTGCTCTATCTCGATATATCATCTTTCTCACAAATTCTTTTAATAAAACCACTTGTAATCATACGTGTAATATCTACAGCACCAGCTTGTATATGCATGCAGTCTTTCATTGTATTGTAGTAGCGTCGTCCCTGTCTAATATATGGATTTCTCCACTCCTACTACCCACGTACTCAGTGTTCACCTAACCACAGGTCCGGGGAAAATGGCCAGTTAAAATTTGCAATGGGCAAAAGTGTATTAAGATTTATGGCTAATGACTTCTCCGTGGTAAAAAATTTCGGAAAATTACAAAAATTTATTATTTTGTAACCATTTTGCCCCTTTTGCCCACTACCCCATTTACCAAGGTGGGCGGGTAATAAGGAAAAAAGTCTGCCAAAATAGAAATTTGAGGTGGGCATGGCAAAATGGGCAAAGGTGTATTAAATGTATGGTTAAAGCCTGCTCGATGTTACAATCTCCAATTTTATTCACATTTTGCCAATTATCCCGTTTGCCAAGGTGGGCGGGACATAAGTGAAAAAAGGCGGCTAAAATAGAAGACTGCCACTACTCACTCACATCTGACTTTCTTTTATTATTTCGATTCACAATAGAACCTGTACAATTTAATTCCATCTCTAGAGATACAGAGACTTTGCAGGAAACTCCATCGTGAAGCGCATTTAATATTAAAATGCAGGTCCTCAAAGAAAGGCGAATTTCTTCTCTGACTAAAAAAGTTTGCCTTCGTTTTCTTTAGTTTTACATTAAGATTTTACTTAATTCTTGCTCTATGTAAGCCTTATCATTTTCCTTCTAAATTCTTGGGGTTTTATAAGATTGTTTTCTTCCATGACTTTCTCTTTGTTCCAAGTTTACTTTCCTTTTCACTTCAATTTAAAACTCGTAAGAAATATCCCACGATATATTTGCATCATTATTTAATTCCATATTCCATTTCTTATACTTTCTGTGGAAAATATCTGTCTTCTCTTATTACTACACTCGGATGCACACCAGTGAAGGAGAAAGGTAAAGTGAAAGTTTCAGAACACAAATACAATAGAAATAGAAAAGGCTGGAAATGGTGCATACCGAGTGAGACATCGTACGTATTAATGTACTCGCTAGTCATAAATTGTGACACGAGGGCAGACTTTCCCACTCCAGACTGTCCGAGAAGGACAACTCTGAACTTTATCTGTCGGTTATCAGCGGACTTGACACTGTCGGTGGAGACGGCCGAGCTGCCACAGCATGAGTTATCGAAGGGCGACCTTTCTCCTCCCGAATGTCCCGAGTGGCCTCCAGAGTGCGATTGCCTGTACGCAAAATAAGCATTGATTCCGTTTTAATCACAACAACCGCTATATGCATATATAAATATATAGGAGGGCGATTGAGTGAAAGCAGATAAAATGCATTCAAACATATTGTATGTATTAGTACACGTGTATATGACATGACGGAATATCGTGTAGACGCCTTTCTAAGCTCATGAGATATTGATTTATGAATTAGCACTACTATATCACATTTGGGTCAATGCATATCATATTGTCCGCGAAAACTACACTACACTACATACAATATGTATATGCGGGAGAGCGAGTGAAAGTGACTGTGGATGAGAGAAAGCGTCTATGAATACAGAGCAGCAGTAGTAAAGGGATAGAGAGGTATAAAATGTATAATATCAGACATATTTTCTGTGGTACAATACACTTGTAGTGGAGAATAAGAGTTTTGCTTGGAAAAGAGGAATCATGAGCTTAGTTGTTAATTTCAGTGAAAGCCTCGAAAGTTTTCCCAACAGTGAAAGTAGGAACAAGTGTCTGTCAATGACACTTCATCCTATCAAATCACCCCTCGTGTACTACCGTAGGCGCTGTTTAAGTTACTGGACGATCTCCAATCATATAATAATAATAATATTTTACATACAGTATGCTTATAAATAGGGATTATAGTGTGGTGTATTATATATGGCATAGAGTGAAAGCTGTGTGCTAAAGAGGCGCGTATAGACAGAGACCTGCTTGAATTACTAGCCATGGAGTTATTGGATTTGGACCGCCTG
>JABASC010002109.1:0-19129 GCA_019776185.1 Plutomurus gul | reverse complement strand
ATAATAACATGCAGACTGTGAAGGTATTTTGTAGTTATGATACAATCAATATTCTAGAGGAATATATTCATGACAAATTGTTGTTTTAGGCTGAAATTATCAAAACAGCAAAACAGCAATGAAGCATCAATTTCTTCATAAGCAAAAAAGCGCTTTTTTCAGCAAAAAAGCAATTTTTTACAAAGCATGCTTTTTTGCTTGGGAGTACCCTGCTCACAACCAATACTAAATACATGCCTGCATCCTACTACCTCTCTCTCTCTCTCTCTGTTGTATGTACATACGAACACATAGAACTTTAATCTACAGTCCATTCAAATACTAACTTATGTATATATTTTGTGTAGCTTTAAATATTCCTCTCTTATTATGCATTGTACACAAATTCCGTGCCTTTAGTAATATTTGAACTTGTAGGATGGCTGTCTGTTGGTCTTAAACTATTGCTGTGGGCTGATTGTAATAAAATAGCAAAAATAGTAGTAGCACGATGAGTCTAGCCAAAGAAGCATTTGCTGTTGTGGCCATGCAGCTCTACAATTCAAAAATATTTGTGCAGGAAATGATTGCATTAAATGTAGGTTACCTTACAAGTTACGATAAATTTACTTTTTTCTACTCTAGCACGCATTTATATGCATGTGGAACATTATCATGGTAAATAGGTAGAAGAGAAGAGAACACACATGTCTAATTTAGTGAGTGAGTGTTCTGTGTTAATCTTAAATCTGATTCTTGTGCTGTTGGATATAAATAATGGTCGTACGTGCTCTCTAGCTCGTAGACCCATTCCCCCGTAGTACAGTTTCACTAAACACGTGCTAGTCTGTATCTCTGCCAGCCTGTACGTATTATGATGGTCATTAGCATGAAGCTGCAAAAGTGGTTGTATATTATTGTATAGAGGTTGTCTGATGAGACTGTGAGTGTCTGAGAGTGAGAGAGAGATGGATGGAGATGGATTTTCGTAGACAAGACTACTCGAGACTCGAGGCTTGGATAAGCCAGAACAGAAAGTAAGAAGAGACTGACATGACACAAATGTCCGTCCAGGTGAGAAAGCAACTGCACTTGCTCACTGACTTGTTATATATACTGCAAGCAAATGGCCGGCCACGGCCACTACCATTTCAGATGAGACCGTTAAATTCCTGAACATACAATAATAATACAGTGAACAAGCAGCAGACAAATAATAAAAGAAATAAATACCTTCAACAATCTACTTGAATGCAAGTCATAACTTCTTGAAAACACTTACAGATGTACTCATCCTCTGTGCACACACACACATACCCATTTATACATGTGAACTATGGCAGAGAGAGAGAGAGAGAGAGCATCGAAGCAGTGGATACATAGAAATGCAATGATATGAGTGCATTACTGTTCGTTTCGATTGTATAAGTACTTATAGTTTGTGATTAAATATCTGTAATAATAGAAATAGAATGGGCGATGTTGGAGACGGAGACGCCATATTAACTGATTTCAAGTATTGTATATAGCTCTGTGTGCACAGATGAAAGATGCTGAATTTACAGCGAGTCACATGCGTACATATAGCAGAGAGATATGAACATAGTTCTCTGTGAAGAAGTAAGCGAGGCGAGACAAGCTCAAATCACAATCAAAGACAATGAAAGGATGAGAATTGGAGATAAGATCATTTTGGAGATGGAGAAGAGCCGGAAAGAGTCAATGCATTGCTATGCAGAATGTGTTTCTGTGTGGCTTATAGCTGCAGTGACTTTGAGTGGGAGTTGGCGGTGGTGGTTGTTGGCCACGGTTGTTTGTGTGGTGGAGGAAAGAAGAATCCAGTCGAGTCACAAGCCAGCAACTCGTTTTTTGATGATGTTAGTCCAGATAGGAATGTTTTATGAAAATAAATGTCAAGTGGAGGGGAATGTGGTCGGTGGGGGCGATCGAGAGACTGCATTCTGCAAAATATGCATTACATTATTTGTTTATGGTGGAAGAGGGAATTTGCATCTGTATTGTAGAGTCACAGTCATCAAGTCACATCAACATCTTTATTATGGCTGTATGTTCCCTACTCTATTACGCAACTACAGACGACAAACGAGTCAGAACAAACCATTAGATTTTTACGATGAGAACAGAAAAATGTACAGCGTACAGTGCTAACCCAATTCAGACTATGTTTATATTCTCACTGCTATTGTATTTATTATGAGTTCATCGGACGAACAATGAGTTAATATTACTACTGTTGTGTAGGTATATATAGAAAAATTCTCTTGTCATTACCTTTTGCTGGGTTTTTTAACCATTCTATGGTTAAGGTATGGAAAGCTCAATTGTTCCTTTTAATTGTAGGAAGTAGAACGTCAGAACATAAAACTAATTAATGGAGGAACGGACTAACGAACGTAATAAAACTTTTTTTTTAAATTGTGATTTAATTGATTAAGCTGTTTAAAAAATTGCGAAAATTTTAGATTATGCTTAATGTGTAAATGGAGGGGTAGAGTTTTTTTAAATGAAATTGAACCCTGTAAATAACTATATCAGAACTACCCTTTAGATTTTATTAGATGCATTAAATGGCCATTTTACACTTTTCGGGTTTGTATTGTATTTTTATATTGGGTTCATTCATTTGTGCGACTCAACTTCAGATTTCATGCTTCCTCTCATGTTTACTCACCACTATTTGCCATAACAATGCTGCAGTCTCAAAGCCATTGCAATTTATATCAGCAGAAATTCGTGTTTGAAATTTGGCAATAACCACTAGCTCACAGAACTTTTATACTTAAAGAAGACCCACGACCACAATAACATCAGAATAACAGTACAGTATACAGGACAGGCTGATCATGCTCTTAGAATTCGTGGCAAGTGAAGCGGAAAAAATGCGCAAGAAAATATTCATTAAAACTGCCAACTTGACTTTAAACAGTTGTAAGTCCAACTGCAGATTCCGCTGGTGAATCACGTCAAATATAGTAAATAGATACATGGGAAAAAATCCAATGGGCGAAACCGTTAGAATCTCGAAAGTAAAAGCTTCGTGTACAATTTGTAAAGGAAGCAGTTGAGAGTTGGGGAGAGTGGCCTCTAAGGAATGAACATCAGCAGAGCCAGGCCAAGCCAGGTATCGAAAGAAATCAGTTTTAAGAAATCCTTAGCAATAAATATTGCAGAAAATGGGGCGAACGGTATCACTAAAAACTTACAAATTACTCAGCGAGCAAAATAAGCTTACAAAATCCCAATAGTGGAACAACAGAATCGATAAAATAGAGAAACAATGAGAATCGGCAACTTAATATCGCAGTGAAATGGATCGACGTTCTTTGGAAAGTTTTCTTTGCTGGCTGACTGATTGTGCGGCAGATACAACTTCTCCTACGTACTCTGTGTAGTTTGATACACTGCGTTCTAATATTCTAGTGCTACGCATACAAACATCTATTATACAGTATGACGCAAGAGCAGAATTCAAATAAGACGCTGCTGACTGACCCGATCACATAAATATAATTGCACGTACAGCGATAGTGTCATCCTGCGAACTCACAGTCTCTCTGAGCAAAATGAGTGACTGGCTCCATTGTGAATGTGTGTACATTGCAAGAGAATAATGAATGCATCTCGTAATAGCACTATTAGCGAGAATTAATAATTATAATGGTCGTAGCTCTGCAAAACTCAAACAATTTTGATTCTCAATTAGGAATTACAGATAAAAATTTGGAATTAGGGACGAGCTGACAAATTGTGAATTGTGGACGGCAACAACTTAATTAGAGGCTCTCACTATTGACTCTCTCGTCTGCTGGCTCACTTAAATATTTATAAAATACACAAAGCCAGCCTTCTCACTGTACCTTTGCAAGTACAGTACGGATACATTGTAACGTAAAAGAGACTGATTGTCAGTGTGCAAACAGTGTGGCTGCCGCAGAATGAAAACAAAACGCACATCTCGCCAATATATTGCATTATTTCATCAATTGCCATTTAATTGCTTCGTTTCACTATTCTTGTGGATAAGTTATGAAAAGAGTGGAGTAGAGTGAGCAGTGAAGGCTCAAGTGCATAGACACCTGCCTACTACGTATAGATGATCGTTTCTCTCCCACACACACCAAATTGCTCAGATAATCGCACACAGATTATCTTTTCATATATAATAATAATATAAGTAATAATAAATTGTAATAATCATATTTCTTAAGTTTGCTCAGGTTCATCTAGTGTAGAAAATAAAACGACTGCAATACAATGTATTCTGGTACCTTATGGTGTTCTTTGCATTGTGTACATTGAGTGTCCGTATTTTTTAGTAGATTTCTAGTGCTTGTACAGTGTGAGGTTGAAGTGAGCCTGTTGGGATTAAATCTGCCTAATGAATGTACCTATGTTGAAGAATTTTTACAGTCCAACGATCAATTCAATTGAATTTCCATTGCCAGCCCTAACAAAACAAGCCCTCGATTATTTATTTATATTCTCTCGTCTATTAGTCACCACTAATTCGTATTAGGCCTGTATTCAAATGAGAAAGAGAGAGAGAGACGGTGATTAGTCTAAATAGCTCAAGTATTTCACGACTCCTTGGCCTTATTCCGAATTATTACATCAAAGAACAAAGAAAACACAGCCTCATCACAAGAAGTATCTTTACACTGTTAATACAAGCACAGCACACGATGTATGTACTGCACACAGGACAGACAATGCAAGACACATGCTCACTCACTCAGCGTCTTAGTCTCGTCTCTATTCACAACAACAGCAACTAAAATGAAATGTAATGGAGTCATCATTTAACTTGATTTGCTTTGACTTTGATATGACAGTGAGGAGAAAATGGTGAATCTCTCCTGTGCTCTCTGTTGTGTAGACTTGTCGAAATCCTATGTGCACATTTGCATGCACGTTCTCATTAGCCCAGTCATAGTAATCATAATATAACGGCCGATTCAAAATTATTAAATTCTCTTGTTTCTTTTCTAATTAGCACCGTTCGTGTTTATTACGGCATTGTGTGCGTTTGCACTTGGTCCGGACATGGCGCGCAGGCTCATGACGAAATCAGAATCTTCTCTGTCAGCTTGTATGATTTTTTCCCCTTTTCTTTATGTAATCATAAAAATGTGTGCAGGTAGGGAGGCACGAGAGATTTACGAACGTAGAGACATGGATTTGGCATTTGGTGGCTGGCTCACTCATCACACACACACAAAGCTCTACCGTTTTATTGCATTCTCGAGATCTGCTCACATCTAATCTGACTACAAGCAGGCAGCAGGATATTTAATGTATTCGTAATTGTGGCTGGTTGTAAGTCCTTCGACATGACTGTCGCCGCCACACAGTCAGGCCACTGGGACTTAATTATTCGATTTTAATTGATGAGATACGAGCCTGAAGGGAAGAACAAAGAATGAGTTGAGATAACAATCGTAATTACGCGCCAGTATTTAGGAACACAGCCTACTAAAATGCTACAAAGGTAACGCGTATGAAATAGTAGCGTCGTTTAGATGTCGATTTAAGGTCTCGCACATTAGAGCGATATTATAATAGGAGAACGGGGGAATAGGAGACGCACAGTAGTAAATAGCAGCAGCGGTAGACAATTTAAAAGCAGAATTATCTCTGATTATAGTATAGAACTCTCTTCTAGAGAGATAATTCCCAATTCTGCACTCTGTGGAGGTTAAGGACACACTGTACAGAGTCCATAATGACCAAATCTCATTGTCACCTATTGTTTTCATAGAGCTTTACTCTGGTCTTTATTGTACGTTATCATTGCAGATTGCATCACAGCCGTTCTATTAGCTGTATACAGGTATGTAGATTCTTGTTCTCTGCTCCCCCTTTCGTCGTCCCATTAAAAAATTGAGAATTCTTCTTAATCTATTTACACTTCACGTTCTCCTGAAGGAAACAGAAGGGGAAAGAGAAAGATAGCCGTGGTTTCAGTAGTAAAATAGTTAATTGCGAGTGCCCAGTCGTTTTCTACTTATTTGGTGCTAATTTGATTTGTTAGACATAGCAATCAAATATACAGGGCGTCCAGTAAGTATGTACACCCCATGTACATAATTCTATGACTATTCTACTAGACAGTGTCTATCATAGGTTCTTGTAAATAATTTTACTTGATCCCAACCTCATCGAAACAATTCATTGGTAAGGAAGATATAGGAAATGACCTAAAGAACGTTACCGTTTTCCAAAATTTTAAATGATAATGGGGAATTTAAAAAATGTTAAACTCTGAATTATCTATTTCATACAGATTGACCCGTATAAATCCGTACAGGGGGTGCACATACATATTGGCCATCTTTTCCTTTCGCGTAATAGATACTCACAGAGATATTCTTGTGTACACGTAATGAGTTGGCAATTTCGAAGAATTATGAATAAATACTAGAGAAGACTGACTTGACTTACCGACTATGAGAAGAATGACGATGGAGAACCAAGCTACCACATGGATTATCATTTTGTTGCGACTCATTTTCAATGACTTTCCCCTCTAATTTCAGATTAGTCTTCTGCAAGTGGTTTACAAGTTCCAACGTTTCAAGGCAAACGATGTGTTGCTGCTTTGTCTGTCAGTTTGTTGTTGTTGTTGTTGTTGTATAGTTCTTGTATAGGAATCTTCTTCTTTGTTGATAAGTTGAGTTCAATGTTGAAGGGTGAGATTATTAGACGAGTCTAGATCGCTTTGTTTTCTTCACCATCATACTTCCACTGTAATCGACAGAGAAAAAAGTATTCCGTATTAATGTTACATAATTATGTATGTACATACTGCAAATTGAGTAACATTAAACTGATTATCTAGTGCAATCAACGGTGTGCAGAAGTACAAATCATTTCCTGCACACTTATTGCTGTTGTTGTGGAATGCGTTTATTTGTATGTAATTGTACGACCCTGAGCGTCTTTCTTATCTTTCATTACTAATTGTAATTTTACCTCTTGAACTGGTCAGGGCTCTTTGTTGTGGCACTGTGTGCAAAGACATGTGAACGTGGCAGCAGACTTAAACTGGACTGCTCACGCGTTTACATGGTGAATTAATATGTGAACATGATTCCATTTTGTGTGTGAATATTTATTTATCGGCCGATGCATTTCGTCAGAATATTTTTTATTTGATTGAAATTTTCAGATTTATGTTATTTTCAAAAGAAAGTGATGGATTATTTGATTTTGCACAATTCACATTCGATTCGTTGGCAATCCGTGTTGATATTTACAATAAATAAACCAGATTCTACGGTTACTCCACTTATTTTATATCTGCTATGGAATTGTTGCATTTTTATTGTCGATGTAATAGGACGAGAAATGTCTTTATCTGAAATCTTTATTACGTATGCTTGAAAAATCTCAAACAGCAAACACAACAAGAAACGCATTACAAGGGCAATTAAACTGACGAAGATTTTTTTTTCGCTAACGAAACACAACATTATAAATCTGTAAACTAATTTCCATTCGTCATTTTAAATGCAAATTTTTGCCGTATCACCGTGCAACACCAAAACTACGTAAATCTCGCAGACAGAATCGATATAGTAATTATTTGTTGCTGCAATTGTTCTATCGAAATTATTGAATCTGCTCGTATCTTTTTACCATCTTCGACAGTTACTTTTTTATGTGCTCATTTGTAGAGAGAGAGAGAGAGAGAATGCATTTCCTACTCTATTCGTTACCGCTGTCAATACATATAAATAAATAAATATTAATAATAAAAATACATTTAGACGCCACAGGTAGCCAGACCATCTTTGTGCTTTCCCATTGAGCAAATTGACATAAACTATGGTATGATTGCATACTCAATTTAAAAATTCCTTGACCACTCCGCTTATAATTCGTAATAATATTGAAATATACCGATTGTCTATTCTAAAACATTGTCTGTACTGTAGCAAGATTTTTTGCGACGACAGACACAAAAATCAATCACCTGCCATCCATCAGACATGCTAATAATTCCCACCCAGTCTCCATGTCATAGGAAACTTTCTCAAAATTCTTCACTCTAAAGTTTAGAATAGATATTTCTATAAATATCTGCATTGTGTGTCTCTCTCCTTTCATCTTTCCATGCGATTTATTTATGTGTACACGCGAATCCTTCACCTTTGTTGGACTTTGGTCTTATGGAACCTTTCATTGCCCTATACCGCCAACTACGCACACAACATGAACTATGTACATATGTATCTATAGAATAACGTACTTAGTGTGTCGGACCGGATTTCTCCCAAATGGACTGCTGATAGTGATAGCAGTCGTTGCAGAAATACTACACAAGGGTCTATCTGCGTGAGAAACAATTTCTCATGATGAATGAATTATAGTTGCATCCTCGCAGCAGCCACTTGAGCTTTGTAGGAAGAGGCGCGCGCTCGCGTACACACATTCAGAACACAGACCAAGATGAAGAATTGCATCTGAGAATTGGCAATGTCTTCTTTGTTATTTATGCATTGGCTGAACTGTGTTGTGTCCTCTTCTCTGTCTCTGACAACATCTCTTGGCATAGGAAGACGACAGAATATATTTTCATCTCTCAGACCAAGTCAAAGCGTATCTTCGATGAAATCTCGACATCAGTTATTCATGTTTCGCAACATTCCCATCCCAATTGGCAATTACACTTGCAGCCAGATATATAATAGCACTAACACCACCACCACCACCTTCTACTTACTTACTACTACCAGTACAGACCCTAACCCAGTCCGACGACCGTTCACTTCCTCCTCCGCATTTCTTCAATGCACAACTCATCACACTCACTCAGCTCACTATCACTCAGACCTAGACAACGCATGGAAACGCACTCGATTTCAAAATCCACCAACATAAGTCACCATTTTTTTAATGATCCATTCGCAAATAGACAGATTTACAAATTACAAATGATTTCTGATGCAATGCTCACACTTGCTAAGAACGTTTTGAGGGAAATCATACTACATACATTGGTCATTTATTTCTATTGAGCAGGTAACTGGGAATAAATCGAGAAAAATGATACTTCTTTTGCAATGCCATGAACAATGATATTAAACGAATATTTCAGATTTTAATGCCAGTTTGCAGGTAACACGACGTTTACACGTATAAAATGTATATAAGGCTTTTAGTCCATTTGAAATTATGCATTCCTAAACTGAATGTCTGTAGGTAGTAATTTCGCATTCCGATGATGATGTACTAAATAGTGTGCTAGTGGTACTATACACTCGACATCTCAATTTCATCAGTAAGCACACATCACCATTATCATATCAGAATCTATACTGATGTGTATGTATATTAGCTAGCCATTGAAATTATCTGCAAAGCACATGGGTTGGGCCTGCATTACAAGTATTAAGCTCACCTCCACTAATTGGCGACGAGAGATATAGACGTAGAGGAGAGCCTTATGCTAGTCTAATTTCTGTAATGGCTCTGTGCACAAGTTGGCAAATCGCATATCGAATGCATATATGCACAATAATTGCCAAAATATTGGCTAAAATATTTTTCACAGAGAGCCAACAACTTGGACCACTCCCCCTCCTTAGAGAAAACGTAAAATTAGGTTCGATTCTTCTGCTATGGACGTGCAAGGGGAACTGGAGAGGTCATCTCTGCTTTTTAGGGTTTCGCCATTGCACAACAGCCGCGATTCTACCATTAAGACGAGAAGTGACTGTCGATGATTCTGCAAGCTGATAAGTCTCAGTAAGTGGCTCGCGATGTGTCACCATAAAAAGTATAAATAGGATAATGTGTGATAGGTGCGCCGAACAAAGGATGAACATGCGACAGCTAATCATCTATGGGTTAAACAGACTGAAGAAGATTAATATCTGCGATATTATATTCACAAGCAAGGAGCAACGAATGGTCAACTTAACACTCTTAAGTCCAGTTCATCGTCACATCACCTCCTCTCGGGTTATGATTAGTTAAAGGCTGCTGAGACTCGAGGCTTATTGCTCGTAAATATATCCTATGATAGCCAAGTCTGTTAAAAGGCGTTTCATAGGTGAACTGTGGCTGATTGTGGGGAGATCAGCGAAGGCGACAAAAAATAAGAATATCCACGAGAGAGATATAAAAATCTGCTATCCCGTGCGTTGCTGGTGCACTCGATAGGGTGAGATTATCGCGCAATGCAACGGTGCGGTGCGAAGACGAGGCGATGAGATTGAGATGAGAAATGAGCGAGAGAGGGGAACAAAAAGGAGACAAGTCTAAATGGGATTTTTAGGACGTTCATAAACTGAGTGGTGGTGGCTGTGAGTGTAAAAGTGTTACAAACTGGGATATTCAGTCAATTCAGCAAAAGAGAATGAGCTGCTGCGAGCCAAATACTGAATAAGAAAGATGTCTCAACTGAACACTGCGACGACAACAAACTCTTCCTATTGCATAGGCCCCGGCCTCCACTAGTACATTATCTACAAGTATTTACTACGCACACTTATTTGCTCGATGAAAAAAGTCGCAATCAAAATAAGCTGTCAAACGACAGAAGATTTGTCTACTGGGCAGAATAGGAGCACAGCGCTCTTTTTCAATCCTATTGTTAGCCGTCAAGTAAAAAGTCCCAACCACCTACAACAACTCCTGCAACACTCACAGCCATCTCCAAGATACGTGTACTTACCCAGAATACATTAGCAGATCTGTAACAATTGATGGGGAATCTTTTGTCCTATCAAATACAGATTCTACTTACGATTGCGTATCTGACGTAGATTTTTATAATAACCCACTAAACCTTCAGCGTCCTAAATCTTTCCATTTAAATATTGCAACTTTGAATGAATTTAATCTAACTTCTAACAGGATAGTATCTATATGCATATAAAGTTGAAAAATCTGTCTAAGCAATCAGTCTTAATTACAACTGACAACGACGGCACATGAAATTACAGCAGCATTTACAATCCAGCGTTTCAATTTAAGAACATCTTGGTTGAAATAAATCATAGATTGAGTCTGGGGATTTTATTTATAGTAGAATTTTATTTATATTCAAACGGAAATCTATTTTTAGAGGCACAATGTGGCTATGAGCATCTGCAATGCACCAAAGTTTCGAATAAAAATTCCTGATACCTGACATTGTTTCCATTCTGGTGGCTGTCACTTTCAGCATAATGAAGTTATCAGGAATTTCTATTCAAGAGCATTTTAGCATGCGAACATGTACATAGAATGGGGCTGCTGCACATTTATGTATCTACTTACAAATTACAAATGAAATGTTTTGACATAATCGCTCACACAGCCAGAAATTAATCAGAGACGACATTGGTAATCCCTACATACAGAAATGCCCATACGACTGCCACAAATACAAAAGTATTATCAACGTGTGCAAAACAACGCAACTCTCTCTGCTTGACGCATTAAGTACTTTTCTATGTAAATGCGTCCAAAACGTAAATTTTTATGTAATACTATGCCTATAAGCTAAGTATGAAATTGATTAAGAATTTCTCAGGAAATTCATTGTACTTTTCTACTATCTACTTCGATTACTTACTTTTAGCTTGCCTGTTACTGATTACATTAAGTTCTTCTGCTTAGTGGTAATACGTATTTAATGACACGATGATGATGTGTGACTGAAGGAGAAATAATTCTCATTGAAACCAAGATTATTTTTGACATAATAATAACTGAGGTGATTGGATTAGTGGACTGTAAGTAAGTAAGCCCGAGCCAGCGAGCCATAGTTATGCATAGACACACACACACACATGTACATATTGTAGATCAGATAGGAGAAAACTCACAGAGATGAAGACACTGATTACGATTATGAGGTTGAGGCCGAGAATGCTGTGAATTTCCTCTTCAGCAACCATACAATACATACGCAACCATGCACACACCACAAGCTTAACATGGCACACCGACTGACTCTCTTATAATAATAAATGTATTAAGTTATGCATGCACACAGTCGTTCAACAAGACAGCCGTCTTGCACATTGTCAGTTCACTTTGTAAAACATTTCAATACAAACACATACACTTTCAGGCATTTGATTAAAGGGGAGATGAGTAGCCTTCACAGTTCACTTGCTACAGTTCACTTACAAAGTAAACCATTGACAAGGATAATTGCACAGAACGCTGCTTCTAGTGCTCACTCTTATATAATAATACACATTTTCATAGGTCATTAGTAATTATTAATTATGTAATGTTCCCTTACTTTATATTTACCTTATTAGTAGAAATAACAAGTGCGTAACTACGTTAGAGACAGTTGTCATCAAATGCAATGTACTACAGTCTGTAAGCAAGTTTGCAAATCACGGTTTCAAGGAATCAATTACCTTCAGATAATAATTCCATTGATAAAACTGTGTAAAATTCATGTACTTACATTATTCAGCATTTCAATTTACACCTTCACATTGAAGTGCACACAACTTTCGTTATTTCTATTGCTTTTGCTGTTATTACAGCTTAGGAATTTGAATGACTTGATGTCGGGAAGGGTAGTAGTGCAATAATGGTGTGAATTAATAAGAGTTTTGGTGTTGGTGACAGAGAGTGTGTGTGTGTGTGTGGTGTAAGTAGCACCTTTAATAATTATTCCATTATTATTATGTATATTCACGATCATCACCGCAGTTTCCCCACGTTGGAGGTGATTACAGTGGAGTGGCACACAAATATAACGCCAGCAGTAATGGTGGGATGAAATTGCATTTGTTTGGCACATTTTACTGTAAAACGTGCCCCGCCATGCCAGACAAAAGTGCGATATTATGTCATGTCATGTCAAGATGCAATTTAACCAGCTAAATACCATTCTTGAATCCATGACGTGCATTTGATATGGGCAATTGGGTAATGGGCTGCGTACAACAATGGGTAGAGGAGGAAAATGTCATGCCACGTCGTCACTTTTGGTGCTGTGAGTCTCATGTCCACCTCCACCTCCACCTCACACACACACACACACATATATACAAATACCTCACACCGCTGCTGCACTCGTATTACTATTAGTAAATTAACAATGGTCCTTTATTGGCTAAGCCAGTTACAGAGAGGTCAGGTGTTATAAAGGCAACAGTATATCTCTGCAGCAACGTGTTGGCGTAACAGATAAAGTGGCTTAACGAGATTTTAAATTTCTGGCTTTAAACGCTTAATTAGGTGAAATGAAATGGAAAATCAACCTCAGAGCATCCATGTAACTATCATTAAGTACGTATCAGAAGCCACCATTGTAAATATAACGAGTATATAGTTAACAGTAAGGATTTTGGCCAAGGAATTTCGGTGTCCTGCAATTTCTATGCAGAGAGCTCTTCAACATTTAGGGGTCTATTGGACCCATAGTCTGCAGAGATGTGATTTGGTGGTAGTGGCTACTGATGACTGTGTGTATGTGAGCATGGCTCGCTGTCGGCAATGAGGAACAAGGTCATCGACTAATTCAACCGTACGTTTTACTGTTGAGCCGTTGTGCCTAAAGATCTGATCCTATGCAGCAGCTAAGTACGTATTTAAAGATATTACACAAATCAAAATGGGTTTAACGAAAAAATTCTCAAAGGTGTCAACTCACATGGCAAATCTTTCGTTCCTCTCTATTTCTTATTTTCCCAACGCATCATTAAACTTTAATGGATCAACCCAAGTCACTGACAATAAGAAATAGTTCTTTGGAAGTGAAAATGCTTTGTACACCCAGGGTGTATCAAAAGCAGAACGAACTTTCATTCGATAGCTTATAAATGTCCTATTTTGTTGTTGTGATAAGTTTTTATTCCTTGTGAAATAAGATTGTGGCAGAAGCTAATTTTTAGTCCACCTTTTAAAATGCATCCCTTACAACAGCATTGTGATGCTTCTTGTTAAAAACCTATAAACTTGTTTTAGATTTTAAAGTTTTCAGTTGGATTCCATTGTCAAAACAATTGAGCACCCTGTAGAACGGAAGAATTCTTTGTTATTTTCAGATGTCGTCCGCTTCAGTACACAGCGCATCACATAAAACTTATTTCAGTCCACTTGTCTGTAAGTTTCACAGCAGACAGTTCTATATGAAATTGGAGTACCTGCCTTGGGACTTGAGGACACGGTCTATTGTGCCAGCTCTGTCCTCATTGCTTGTCCGCATCCAATTCGTTGACCGCCTCACTAACGCAACAAAAACACTGTACTTGTGTACATGTCATCGAAAAAAGTTCAGTTTGTCAGCGATTACTTAAAAAAAGGAGGAAACTGCACAAATTGCATATGCATGCAAGCTACTTCTTAGAGTTCATTATAAATCAGTGCAATGTGTGTGCTAACGTTGAAACGGCTTTGAATTTCGCTACACAGAACATAATATAGAGTTGCATTCTTTTATATACCTAAAGGATATTATTGCATATCGACAATGATGACCGAATCTCAAATTATTCTTGTGTTGAAGCCTGCAAATTTTTGCTACTAAAAAATATTCAAATAATTTCAAATTTGAATCTTTTCATGAAGGACAAGAATTTTTTTTATACATTTTGAATATTTTTGTGTTAACGTAAATAAAATATTATTTGTATTTGAAAATTATCTACTCACATGAGTTGTAGGGATTTCAGAGACCACGGACGATATGTACGCAGGGACATTAATACATATTTATAGACAACGAGAGTACCTTCAGTTTCAATCTTGAAGCATTTCGTAAGTTTACAAATGATGGATTTAGGATACAGCGGAGTGATGATGTAGCATGACATGACATGACAAAATAACTAAACAATTTACAGATCATCACAATCTGTTTTGACATTACAAAGCACTTTTTCCATGCTCATGTCCATCCACTTACATTCTTCGTTTGCATTATGTGCCCAAGGGACTTGGATGCACCAAGTAAACGCAGTGCATTGACAGACCACTGTTATTTGACGAAACAAAAACAACGACAAACTATTCTGCGTCACCACAATTTCGGACAACTCATTTTCTAGTACGGGCTAGCACCTTTTACTATGAAGAGAGCTTTTAGGGCTTCCAAAATTTCCTTGATCGAATTTTTCACTAAAATAATATCTGTACAGATTAGACAATTTTTTATTAATAGTAGTTTGTTCTTATTTCCCACCCCCATTTATTTGAACAATAAGAACCCTAACATTGTTTGACATGAGAAGCACATTAAAATCCTTTCCATATTGAAAAACGAAGGGAGGTGTAAAATAAAATACAGCATTAAATCTTTACATGATGTGAATCACCCCTTTTAAAGATAGCGTTGCATTCATGCATGCATCTTTGTTCCAATTCTATTTTTCTCAATGTCTCCAAACAAAACCTTTTATAGGTCTTTAGATAAATTGCTCCCAATAAGCAAACTGTGAATATGTGACGGAGCACACGGACTCATTCTCTCACAAATAAACACCTATACGTCTTGTCGTGGAGATCGTGTTTGTATGCAGTAGAAAAAATATAAATAACCTGTCATTTTGTCACCAGACGCTATAGAAATGAGTGTGAGGAACTGTCACTCAAATATAATAATACACGTACATCGTATGAAAAATGTAACTAGACATCAGGTCTGAGTCAGTTGCTGACAATTTGTGCATGAATGAACACATTTCGTAGACAGGCTCATCATGATTAATTTACTATTGATTTATGACACAAATTTAATGTAACATGTAAACAAGAATAAATCAACGAGAATTCAGTCAAGTCTATTAGCAAGTTATTAGCAATTGTGAGGAGTAAAAGTGTAAATAAAATTCGTTGCTTTAATCAACCTGTGTCTTACTGCATATCATTACCATTAACTACTATTTTAAGAAAAATTCCCGTTCGACTTTTACAAGCAAAACGATTGTGAATGAACTTATTTAAAGATAAATGGAATTATCGATGGGGGAGCAGCAGGTCACATATTATAGAGAATCTGTAAAAATTGTTGAACTCATTCTTTAGTTTCACTGCCATCAGTTTATTGATCGAATGCAGTTCATTATAGACAATGTGAAGGGCGAATTATCAATTTTTCGTAAAAATTAGAGTTTTTTTTTCGAACGAAAATAAAGGTTGGAAGTTTGTAATCAAACCCTGTATACTTGATACTGATATTGTAGTAGGTCGAAATCTGTCTTTACATATTTATATAATTTCTGACTAATTGAGTAAATTGTTTTGTACAGTTTTTGCTCAGTGTCATTGGCATGTTCAAAGTGTATTGCATATAACATTCCATTATAAAAGAAGAAACCACACACGTTTACAATTGGGCAAGCGCAATTCAATTGAACTCATTAGTGCTAATTAGTGGTGGTCGGGGCAATCCTTGTGGCCAATTTAGAAATAATTATAGTTATGGCTGCCATATTCTTTGCAAATGATACGTGCAATTATTATTTCTCGTTTTGGGGAAGAACCGTTTTATTTACAGCAAGAAGAAGATGAAATCTCAAATTTATTCTCGCGAGCCACTCTACGAAGAAGAAGAGAGAGGGCACAGTGCCAGCAGCTCAATCCGCTTACCCATTGACTGATCAAATGAATTCATGACAATGATATGAATTTATTTCAACAATTAAATGTCTTACTGCATTGGCAAAACAAATGAAATGCTCATTTGTAATTTACTTGCCAATAGATTCGAGAGAAGGGAAAGGAGACTGGAAAACACACAGGTATTATTAATACGTAATGGATTCTTCTACTCTATCCACGTATAAAGCACATATACATAGTAATATTAAGAAATCCTCTATTCTTAATATCTAGAGGAATCCATTGAATCCATACATTAACATTTATTATTTGTAAAATTGTGGGTAGTAAAAAGGTAGACGCAGGTTTACGTATTTCTTTGAATCTGTCTACCACAGTATTTACGATGTTTGGAGTTTGGAGTTTGGACGTAACGTAATATCACTGTTTTCTGTCAATTGAATGAAAAATATGAAATTCCATTTGAACGTTACTTCATACGACCACATAGATTCATACCAGGAGAATGCCTTTGAACACTAATAACAGCAGTACATGTGGGCAAATCTCACAAGATACATAAATACGTACATTTACTGACTGAAGGCAAAACAGTGCAGATGCAGACTTTATAAGAGAAGAGAAGCATAGCCACTCGCCTTGCCCGTATCTGTAATAACATTGTGTTTGTGTTCCGCTGTTTCTATTTCGCTTTTGAGAGCAGATACTGGAGAAGGATTTTTCACAGGGTCATCGTGGCCAATGGCCTTTTTCCATGTCAAATTCCCGTGGAAGAAGAGGAATGTGATTGCGGTAAAAATGAATCAGGTGTGTAAGTGTAGCAGTCCCATGCATCAGAGGTATTCTTTGATCGTTGCAATTCTACAAATTTAGTGAGATAAAAAGCAGTAAATCTTTTCAGGTGCTTATGCGATTCATACATCACTGCTCACATCATTTACACACTTATTATTACAGATACACCAACAATAGACAAGGCCTTTGAAAACATGTGTACTTATCAATCGTAGCCACTCTACACAATATAAGTACACATACTTTTAGTAGAGTCGGCTCTTTATACTTTGTATTTGATTGTATTTTATTTCCATTCACAAATGTTGGGAATCCATATCTTCAGCAATAATACTAAAAAGTGCTTTGAACATGGTATAAGTGATAGCCATGATATATTGTACGCTACTAATACATAAATCCTTGCAGCGTCCTCCTAAACTCCTAAATTTCTACATTTCTGTATTAGTATATAGGAATACACGAACTCATTTTCAGAGTTCTACAATTTTAATTAATAGTAATTCTAGATTATTCTGATTTTTAAGAATTTCACTTTCAATTGTTCTACAAAATGCGAAAAGAGTACAACTTGTAGGCAATTTGGCCTCATAACAAAATCGTCTGGCACAATTTCTAGTAACTACTGGTTCTTAGTAATTAATTATATGCGATTTCTTCGCACTACAATTATTTATATATTTTGATTGGGATTCTGGACGAATGCAGAGATCTAATGGGACAATGCCAGAACAATTGTCAATCTTGTCGATCGACGAAAATAAAACAGTGTCCTCGACCATTCGTTGAATTCGTCCAGAGTCTATAAATACCAGTTACAAAATGACAATTTTTTGTCCTCGCACTTTCAGTGCAAGTTTACTTGTGTGTGCGAAATGGTCTCAGAAAAAGAAGCTGTAGTAATAAAGATATTGTATGTAAGTAAGTATTGGCAGTCGATTCCATACATGGAATGTAATAAATGTGTAGAATTGACTTTGACATGGAATTTGTTATCGCATTGACGATGAGAGAAAGGGAAAACTCATTTTTCTTTGTAGTCCTAGTACATATCTACCCTCCAATCGACAATATACAAAAAGAGTTAAGTCATTTGATACTAGTGTTTTTTTTCGAAATTAATATAAAGATGAAAAGGTTTGAAACTATATTTATATATCCTGCACGGCTACAATAGCTGTGTCTGCACCTGTGCACCATCACATGTTTCCGCAGTTGTACGTAATTACGACGAATACCATCATTTCTTGCATTGCATTCTGTTTTAACAATTTTTGCTTTGTTGAGACCTCCCATTTTTATGGAGAATGCGCACTTCCACCCTTTTTCCTTATTCAAATTATCACAGTGATGCACAGAAAAATGAAAGTAACATTCAATGAATGCTAAACATTAAATTTATATACAATCATTTCTAAATGTCAACTCCATATCAAATAAACTCACAGGTTACACAGAATTGTAATGAAATATTTCATTCTGTTGGTTGGGTTTTTCAATGATAAGAGCCATAAAGAATAATTATATCGGCGTTTAGCACTTTTAGACGATCCTGTAACACATTTTGATGTGAATGTAGAGAGGAACGCACGGAGCCGTGAAATAATGCAATATCACAATGCAATGACAGTTCATTCGCCTGTATACACCTGCATCTGCATATTGTATTCACCCATCATAAGTTCTGACAGCCCCTACTTTTGCTATCTAAACGTAAACTCACAAAAGGTATTTATACATCAATTCTCATGAAGCTACTCTATGCAAGTCATGTAAATAGACAATATCTTTGATCTTCACAAATATCCTA
>JABASC010002108.1:0-19133 GCA_019776185.1 Plutomurus gul | reverse complement strand
GCAAAACTACGACGATGGCGAATGGAATTGTGCGATATGGACATGGACATATCATATATTAAGGGAACTGAAAATGTCACCGCAGATGCTTTATCCAGATTTCCGGTGGACGACCCTGAGGATAATATTAATTTCATGGAGCCGACAAGAGAGGAAATGTTCGCTCCAACGCTTTCGTTAATACCTATTTATGGACCTACCCGTGAGAAAATTATTGCTGAGCAAAGAGCAGATAAGGATATCTACAGTATAATATTAATTGTTACGAATTATTTGAAAGGAAAGATTGAGAATGATAAAGTTTATGTGTCTAAGGACAAAATATATATGATTAAAGGAGGATTATTGTACAAAGTTTTGAACAGGGACTCGGGGACGCCTGATGAACCTTGTAAAACTGATGTAAAAGAGAATGAAGTGCACTTCGAGGAAATCTTTATGGATAAGATTCCGGAAAGCCCTGTAGCAGCAAAGTCTCCCACAGGCACGTACAGCAGACTGAATGTCTCTCGTACTAGGGATGCTGATGATTTCACTCTAACTTCCCGTAATGTAAAAAGTAATAAGAGTAATGAAAAAAGTAATATTGAGAATAATATGGAAAATTATAAAGAGAATAATAAGGATGATAATTTAGTGGTAATGTTACCTAAGAGTTTAATAAGTGAAATATTGTGTATTTTCCACGATGTTCCCGAAGCAGGTCATTGGGGAGTACGTAAAACAATCGAGGCAGTAAAACGGAGATTTTTCTGGCCAGGTATGAATAAAGATATTAGATTGTATGTCAAGGCATGTTTGAAATGCCAAGAGCAGAAAAGTGAAAGAAGGAAAAAACCAGGTTTGCTAGGATTTGCACAACCACCGAGTGAGGTTTTTGAAGTTTTGTCTGTGGATTTAATGGGTCCTATGCGGCCAACTCAGCACAAACGATATAAGTATATTTTTGTAGTAACAGATTTACTGTCAAAGTGGGTAGAAATATTTCCTATATGTAATGCAACAGCAAAAACGGTAGCTAACACTCTAGAAGATAATATTTTTTGCCGTTTTGGGGCACCGAAAGTGATAATAAGTGATAATGGATCACAATTTGTATCTAAATTATTAAAGAAACTGTGTAAGCAATGGAATGTAATTCAAAAATTCACTAGTTATTATAATCCTCAAGCGAATTTAGCAGAAAGAACGAATGAGGAGCTAAAAAGATTAATTTCAACCTTCATTGAATCTAACCATAGTACATGGGACAGATACTTGCAGAAATTTGCTTTAGCTTTACGCACATCCATTAATAAAGGCACAAAAGTAACGCCAGCATTGTTGAATTTAGGTAGAGAGATACCTTTACCTATTGATAGAATCATTTATGAAAACTCAAAAGATGTTCCACAAGATTTACCATCGCAATTAACAGAAGTAATTGATTTCGTGCGCAAAAATATTGTTAATGCACATTTTGAAAGTAAGAAATTCTACGATAAACATCACCGCAATGTCACTTATAAAGTTGGAGATAAGGTTATGGTGAGAAATCACGCGAAATCAGACGCTGAGGAAGGTATACAGAAAAAACTGATAAAAAAATGGCTTGGTCCTTACACTATATCTGCAAAATTGAGTGAGGTTACCTACGAAGTTTTTCGTATTCCAAATTTGAAACCATCAGGCAAATATCACGTTCATGACTTGAAACCATTTTTCGAAATTCCAAACACAAAATTTTATGTGATTCCTAAACCTTCACCAATTGAATACGCTAAAATTAACCGTAAAAAGACTTCAAAAGCTAACACAACACCTACAACTCAATTACAATCAAATACTAGACCTAAACGTAATCGCCCTACAATTGACTATAAGTCTCTTCACTTAGGCAAAAATACACGTTAGAAACTCTAGAACTGTATATATAAGGCTAACATAACCAATGATAATTTTAAAATTACTAGTTTGTTAAGTTCGAATAGTTTGATAAGTTTACTTATACATAAAACAAAAATACTAATATACATGTGTCACTTTACTATACTTACAGATCGTATTCTATTTATGAGTATGATGTCTTCGAAAACTCTAACACTTAAGCAGATTCAACAAAGTCAAGATGAACTTGGTCACCCCGATTCCAGACCACAGGATATTTATCCACCAGTTCTTCAAGCGGCAAGACTACGTAATCAATGGACTAAATTTCCTTTTAAAACCATTCCTAACCTTGTTAATTTACTGCAGTGGAAAGCACCTACTTTTCTATCGCATAAAATGAGTATAGTGAAAACCAGAGAACCTTCGATTCCTCTTATATTTGTAAACCATGAAGCACGAGCAGTACAAATGATTGACCATCTCAAATCACATTCAATTATTGCTCTTGATCTGGAATTTGCAACTAATGCTTGCTATCGAGATCATGTCGGAATAATTTCTATTTCAACAGTAGAAAAAGATTTTTTATATGATCCATTTCCTCTTTTTAATTTTACTTGTACACAATTAAAAATAATATTGGAAAATCCGCAAATCGTTAAACTTGTTTTTGCTCCGGCAAATGATGTGAAAATGCTTATGTCAAACTTTATGATTTTTCCTATCGGTTTTATTTGTTTGCAAAAAATCGAGTCAATTATTGATCCTACCGCTAATAATTCCAATCCTGTAAGCTTGAGTTACCTTTCCAAAAAGTACCTCAATGCAGAGGAAAAATGTAAAACTTTAACCTTTGCTGATTGGATGATGAGAGAGAAAGTTACCTTGAAACTTCCGGTAGAACTACAAANGAGAAAGTTACCTTAAAACTTCCGGTAGAACTACAAAATTATGCTCGTTATGACTCTCATGACTTAATTCGAATTTTTCCTGTGCAACTTAATGCACTACTTGATCTTGCTGTGTATAATGACCAAAATGAGCCTTTACATTATCTTAATATGGCTATCTACTCAAACCTTCCTATCCTATCCAAAATTCCTAAAGTAAAAAATTACCCATCACTGGAATCCACATTGGCAAAATCTACGTAATTTATCTAGTGTTGATAAATTAATTTTCACCGCCATCTTTCACTGGAGGGATGAAAAAGCGAAATTTTTTGATGAAAAGCCTGAACGGATTCTATCCCATCGACAAATGTCTGAACTCTGACTTGGGCAGTTCCAGGGACTCCGTGCCATCTCAGCAATGTCTTGAAAACGGTACCTCGGTACGTACAAATACGTACGGAATTCAATCTTTACTGGAAAGCTATTCGTCATTCTGTCAACCCTTTAAAAAACCACGGAAACAACATCGCTTCAGTCCACATAAGGAACTACAGCAGCCAAAAAGTCGGTACTGCTACAATTGTCTCGGTACAGGTCACCTTAAATCGGTATGTACATTCCCTAAAAATCAATTTAAAAACTCATGGAAAACTAACTACCCTGTGACGCAGTCTCGCCAACTTATACAAAGAAAGGGACTAAGGACCAAAAAGAAACAACGTAAGGCCGAGCTACGACACTATTTACTGCGGCATCCGGATAAACCTTCTTCCGCAGTAAGTCAGGGGGGGAGAGTATCAGGGGTATGTTCCGTGCGCAACGTAAGGAGTACAAGGGCGGAGTAAAGTGAAGACTGTGGGAAAAGGAGACATCAACGGCAGAAGCAAGGCAGTGTCTTATCAGCAGCCGTGAAGTGCGGGAGAAACAGCGAAGCTGATCTTGTGCCTATTAATCTCTGTGTCTAATTCTATTATTCCTTAAGTGTAATTACCTGACGAACAAGTAAATGTTGTATTGTGTCTAATACTTACCTGTGGAATTACTATGTCTTCTCATTATCATCTCACTGGCTCTGTTGTAAGGATAGTACGGTAACGTGAGTAAACTATTAGGAATCTACCATTGCATAAATGTCAGCCATCTAAATATATATTATATACATACATATCAATAATTCCCCGAGAACTGAGTTTAACAATAATTTATGATGCTATACAGTGTTCCATATATCAACCAAAATTATATTCCACCAGTTAAATCTGCTGTGCAAGAGTCTTGTATTATTATTTACTCTAAAAGCACACTTTGACGAATCGATTTTCTTCAGCGTCTCCAAATTTGATCCGTTTTGTAAATTTTAAAATCTGGTCACCCTGAAAGAGCATTAAAAACATCCATGGCACCAATTTTCATTAATTAATCTTGATTGACCAAAAAAATGTGTTATCATTAATAATTCCCACTTTAATTATTATAATTATTATTCTAAAGTTCGATTAAATTTAACCGCTATAATTTAAACTTGGAGTCATTCCACCCACGGCTGCAACAACAATATAGATTTCTGTATAATACCAGAATACTTTGTGCAATAAATTGGAACTAACAATAGGTTCTTTCTTTTCCATCCACAGATTGTGTGTTTAAAGACTCCAACAAAACACATTGCCTACAGCATTCTAGCAGTCGTTTCGGTTTAAATGTAAACATATCATTGACGAAAAGGAAGTCATGCAGCTCACTGTGTGGTAGTACACTAGAGTAAACACCGAAAAGAATTTGCATGGTTTGCGGTTGCAATATTCAACGGTTTGGTTTCATAACGAAGACGTTCTGCCTGAGACACACGTACAGCTCATGTATGTAATGTAGCTCACATGCTGGAATGTCTATGCTGTCTAACAATGCTCAAGTGTCATTTACTATCTGATGATGGACAAGAGGTTGTGTGACATGTTTACATCTGCTATCGCATACATCATTTATCGGAGCATTTTAACTTGTTGGTGCATCATGAGTGATGGCATATAATGCTTCCTTAAGCTTTTCGTGGGTTCATTCTTCCGCGAAATCCTTAGGGGTTTCAGAGAAGTATATTTCTATATTGACAAACTGAAGCACTCAGCATATTTATTTAGCATTACGAAATTGAAATGGTTTTTATTGAATTTACTACATATTGGTAGAATCTCTGTATTTCAGATAATTCGTAAGTGTTCATTTTGGTACGTGTGTATGGAAATATTTTAGTCTGAAATAAACTATTTGTGCCATTTAGTCAGTGTACCTCCTCCGGAACCATTCGGGGATTTTGACACTCTGGATCCTTCGCAACATTTGCTTGGCACCTGGGCACCCACGCCGGAGTACAGTTTGAGGGCTTCAATTCCACAGGTTCACATTTCAAACTGAATAATTGTAATTATGCCAATAAGTACCATTCGGTATACTTTAAACATTGGCGACTGCTTCTGCATTTTTCTTTTTTTGCCATGTCACAAGTTTCTTACGTTAAAGTAACAATTATGGCATCTTTTTCAGTTTTTTTTCGATAATACATGAATAATATTTCTACAGATAGTTTCGTTTGTACGTACAATCATAAAACAGTGTTTATCGATTGCAATCTTAGATGACTGAATCAGTAGCGCGCTCTGCCCTTCTCAGTTACGTAAAAAACCATTGTTGTTGGGGCGTTGGAGCAGCCAGAAATATGTCAGTAATGTCTATTCGTCACACGTGTGCTTACCACGTAAGTTAATTTCAATTATTAAGTAGTGTTTTGTCTTTGTTGTCAAGATAGGAGAACGAGATTTGACGTTTCAAGAGCTAATAAATACTAATGCAAGTAAAGAAAACTTTTTTTCGAATTGTGCATTTTTAGTAGGATCAGAATCCAATTTTAATTATAATAAAGATAATTTGTAATTTATTCAATTTATATGTTTAAATAGTAACTGGGTTGTATCATTTAATGTCCTTTTATCAAAGAATAGTCTCTTAACGAAGCTTAGTTCACGTCACTTATCTCGTCTCATCGCATCCAGAAGTTGAAGTTACTTTCAATGCACTAGAGTTCTCATCGCGAGTGGTGGTGAGTCCGATCCCGAATCGTACGGGCGCACCAGGGAACAAAAAAGCAATACTTTTTGCTTTTAACAATTGTTTTTAATTGAACATTGTATTTCAGTATGTGCTGCATACATTTACGGAAAAACGGGAGGCACGATGGGCTTGGTCGCCCCATGTTGGGGGTGATGTGGATGGTCCAGATGAAGGAAACGCTCCATCTCCGTGGGACATTTCAGCTATTCCAACTAAACCATTTCATAGTGAAGTTAAATTAATCGAGGTATTCTTTCTATCACATGAACAAGAAATGATTCTCCTTATGTTGCATACTACATACACTTACTAAAAAGCAAGGGTGAACAAGTTAATTTAACATCCGTAAAAAATTGTATTCTCCAGGTGCCGCTTTTGTTAAAAAACATTTTTAATTATACTTAATATCTCTCTAAATATTGGTTTGCGATTACGTAATCGATAAAAACGAAGAATAGGATAACCAACGATAAATCCTTGAATCACAATTTAAATACGAACGATTTATTTGATTTTAGGTTCCACATACAGCATCAATTAAGCCATGCCATCGGTGTAGAGGAGCGGGCACACTGGGTTGCCCCCATTGTCATGGAAAGGGATGGGTAAATTTTTTTTACAATTATGCGTTCAAAAGTTCAATTCCTGATGAAAATCGAGTCACATGACATAACTATGGAAGTGTATTCTAGACAAGATGTCTGGCGTGCCAAGGAGAAGGATGGGGCATTGGTTCGGAGTCCAGAGAACGGTGCTTAGTATGTGGTTCGGCTGCGCATGGTCACGGACGCCAAGATTGTACGCGCTGTAATGCGAAAGGTCGAGTTTCCTGTTCTGTCTGTGACACTTATGGGCAGTTGAAATGTTATATACAGCTCACTGTATCATGGTAATTGCATTTGCACAAAATTAGCATAATCCAATATTACAATAATTCGTGTAAAAGGGAAACTTCAATCTATAAACATTAAACAATGCGATCCTTTCAGATCCAGAAAAAGTATATGGGGGACCTGCTCTATCCTTCCTATGTTAATTTAGCTACACCCGCACCCCTTCCCTATCCTTTCCATGGTAATTTTTTAAATCTGGGGGGAGGGACAGGGCCCGGCAGGCCCGTATTATGGATACGCCCCTTATTGTACGTCCAAGTCTAATATGTAGATAATAATTCATGCGATACCTTTGAGTACAATTTATTTTCAATGGACAATTTCTGAACGCAGACTGAACTTGGGGTAAACTTACTGAAAATCCAATTTTGTTAAAAGGGGTACAATGAGATCCAAATTCTAATTGTCACTGCAAAGTTGAAAATTGTGAAAATTCATTAAACATAGATTGCAACTTATTATTCAACAAAAATTAAATCCTTCAAGTTTTGCATGAAACACAAAAAGATTTACTAATCAATTCCAAGTTTATTTTATAAATTCATCAAAAATATTTTCATATTGGCATTTTTTATATACTTCCTTCGTGTGCTTACGTAGGAAAGTTAATGTTGGAGAACATGTTACTGGCGGTGATGAGCTTTCTCCTGATTTGATAAGACAAGTGGAAGGGCAGATTGGGATTGAAGAGACTGGAGTTCGCCTTACGGCTCTACCATCGGATATAATTACAGACGAGACACTTGCCTTGGCATCGGCACAGCTAATTAATGACCACATTGAAAGTTCATCGGACGCTTTGCTTTTGGCCCAGGTAAAAAGATAAATTTTAAGGATTTTGTGAATATCACCTATCAATGTTAACGTGGATGCTTATTTTCCTAGAGACATCAAGTTAGAGTTGTTCCAATTACTGTCATTGACTACCGTTGGAAAAACCATGAAGGCAATTATTTCATTTACGGACTAGAGAAAAAAGTACACGCTCCAGACTATCCGCAAACCTGTTGTTGTGGATGTAACATTGTATAACCAACATTGTACTACTATAAATATATAACTATATGTATATAATAAGAATTTAACCAAAAATAAGAGAGTAATTAATTATTAGTTGTGTAAGTGTTTAGATGTTGGTGAGCACATAATTTCAAATTCTGTTTGAACTACTGTTGATACTGTGTAGTATTTGAATATTTGAATTTCACATACACTTTTTAACCTAATAACTCATGTACTTTCCCAACCTTTACAGTTGTGATAAGTTTTCTATTGCCTCATTTTGATCCAAGCTTCATCTTTGCCACGATTTATTATATATGAGTACGTACGTATTTACGCTGTTATTTAGAGTAACGTTTTAGTTTCCTGAAGATTTCGAAGGGGAGTAGAATTTTACATATATCCAGATTTTTTAATATGTAGGCTACTATGCGTATGCTGTTAGGGGCAATCCATTAAAGACGTCTGTAATTTTTGGCCATTTTTTGGAGGACCCCCTGCCCCTATAATCGCCAATCATTAACAATTTTATTTAGTATGAAACAAATTAATTTAATTTAATAGTTTACAATGTAACATATTATGCTATTTATTATTAATTATTTTCTTCCGCAAACTATTGTGAGCAATATATATTATCCTATTTTCCCCGATCGTGACAAATCCCAAATTATATGATCAATGGAAAACCACGGAAATTCGTGTAACTTGAATTTCCTTTTTTTAATAGTTCTTGAAATTATCCATGACCATTTTGAAGGGTGCACATAAGTATCCCAAACGGCTTTCCGAACAATATACATGCGATGCTACAATGCCGTCTAATCTGCGCTTTAAATTCTACGTCGTACCAACACATAATTGATGGTGATTGAATGGTGAAATGAACACATACAATCCTCCAAAGAAAAAACTTCACTTCCAAAACTGCATTTAGGTACATATTTTTAAATGATGACATCGTTTACGCGTTTACTCCCCCTTCGTCTTCACGTTTTAGTTTTCAGTACCCCCTCTCCCCTAATTTGCAGACGTCATTAATGGATCGCCCCTTAGATAAGTACAATTATTCATGTGCTTTTGAAACCAATTGGTATAGAATTTGTCAGCACAGTTTATATTTATTTTTCTAATAACTGGAATTGTAACTGACAATGAATGTAGTTTTATTTAATCCTATAAAATATTTCTAAGGACTGGGCTTTCTCTATACAAATGATGTTAATGCAGTTAGGGATGTAGTATATGTATACTGTTTCCACCAGTAATTGTTGAATTGTAAATGTCTGCTGCTTACTTAGATTACCTATGTGAATTCTGACGGTTGCAGTTGAAAATTATTCTACTATAGTGTTTAATCTAAAATTATCTAAAAGTGCCTAAATCTCTAGTTTAATGAAACCGAAATGTTATTCTTCTAACTCTGATGCACAGAAATTGTCCCTTTTAAGAATACAATTTTGAAACAGTGTAATCTAAATGTCAATTACATATCATATTCTGTTTCTAAGATTGAAACTTATTTGTCCGCAACATCTCGTACTTACGAATAATGTTAACCTTGATACATACTTAAATTTAACCGTAACGAAACCAAATGTTGAAAAGAAAAAATGCTAACAGGTACACATACATAGAAAGATTCTTATGGGAAATATGTAGGATATCTTGAAGTTTATTTATTGTATTTCACCGAAACTAGAATTCTCTGTATTATTTATATGTAACCGATTACTACTTAGAATTGTAGAACTACAATGATTGTGCCTGTTGTAAATTGACTGCTTATTGTTACAAAGAAGCTTAAGTATAAGAATAAATATAAATAGTATGATTAGGATACATACAAGGAAGATTATTGTCATTGTTTATAACGTTGTAAAGCCATCATGTTTTTCGTTACGTATGTAATGTCATGAACTCACCTTTTCCATTGAAAAATGTTTTATTTTAGTCTCGTAAGCTCTCCTCTCAGAAAGAATAAAATAAATAAATTATTCCCGAAAACGTACATACAGTTTAAACTGAAACAATAAGCTCAAATGCACACGTAGGCCCACGCACTTATTGTTATGCAATCTATCCAAAAAGGCAATGGCAAATTATAAACAAATTGAGCATTCATAGCATTGTTGCAATACTTAGAATTGTGTAAATAAGATACAATTAGAATGAAGACATTAACATCAATAATATTGGTGTTAATATCCTAATTGTTAGATTGAACCTAAATATACAATGAGTTGGTTGACATATTGCTTACTGTACTATAAACACAGTTTTTAAATATGAGTTCAACAATTTTGAAGAAATAAGATCACACAAGATTTTGGGTATTTCGGAAATTTTTACAATTTTTTTATTTGAAAATGCCTACATTTCGAATATCTGTTCATAAAGATGACATCGTGAAACGTGTACTTATATATTGAAGGAGAATCATTTGTAATTACTACTAATATCTCTTCTTAGCACTTACAAGCACGATCCCATTAATTAGCAACAACAGGAAACAATGGAGCCAAAGCATTTTGGTTAAATATGAAAATTGGAATTGGTGTATATAAATTTTGTATGTCTCGTCGCTCTCTCAACGGTCTATTTAACGGTTTATGTAAAAATCTCAAATATTCATACGCATTGACAGTTATAAATGGTAATTTTTTCGGAAGTCCTGTATCCGATAATGAAAGTCCTCACAAGTCTGTCTATCTTCCCTGCACTTGTTTCATTCATTAGTAATGTCAAAGAACTGAATAAGGTTAAATACGACAATAAGTTTGTTCTAATAAGCGGACCCTTCGACTGTTTAAATCTGATATGTTTCATGTGAAGGTAGGGGGCTATAAAACTAATGAATGCGCTTTGTTAGCCTTCACGACGAATGAACCTACGGTGGATAAGTAGCCGCCGAGTAACCATTTCCTGTCTACTGTATCTGTGCCAAAGTCATTCAACTCTAAGTAACAAAGTCCCGGAAATAAATCTGTTCTCTTCATGTGCATTCTTTAGATTTTAGAATTAGAAAAGTTATATAGGTATATTTTCTGTCTGGAGCAATCACGAGGTTATAGAGATTTTGTTGGTTAATATCACATATTAAATATGTGCTGTTAAATATCAACTCTATTTGTAAGATTTTCCAGGAACAGTTAACTACTCGTAATGTATTCTGGCAAGTAGGATTGTATTCAATGAGCACTTGCCATACTGGAGTACCCTCTTCAACTACCAATACCAATTAACGTAGGCTGATTAAATACAATTTGTCACACACGTCAAAGTTGATTTAATTAAAGGATTTATTTTTTAGTTGGTTCCATATTTTGGATACTTGCAGGATGATATCTTGATAGTAATTACTAGGGAAACGGTTCATTAACTTTAGTCCAGAGTCCAGTGAGCATAACATTATTATTATTAAGTATTCAGTCAGTATCCTACTAAAATAAGGCCCGGAGAGTGGGAAGAGGTAAAGGTTCCATAGCACCTGAGACCGTTGACGCGGTAACAGGGTTATGGGATGGCTATTTCCTTATTACCATCATTGGAAATGAACCCCCCATTCCCTCCATCCACATTCATGACCGAGTGACCGATTGCAGTATATTAAACAGGAAGTGTTAAACTAGAGTTCATTCAATCGTTCACTGCACCTTAACCAACTCTGGAAGGAATAATTCGCTCATTCGTCATTTACCATCATCGCGATAATTTCTCCTCTCTCCAATTTCCTAATTCAGATTGCAGTTCACTCTTTTTTCTCAAATTTCATCACAGCCGATCAGTTTTTTCCTGTGTTTTCGATTCAGAACAACAAATTTTTCACGAAATGTCAACGACCTCGACTACAGTAACGGTGATAACCCCAGAGACTACCACTTCAACGATGCCTTCACGTCCTTCCGGTTAGAATCTTTAGATATTCATTTTTAGATAATTATTCTCACTGTCAGAATTCAGAATTCATTAAAACTTGATTCGTAATTGCACCTAAATAGTTAACCAAGCTAAGCATGTAAAAATGTGCATGAATTTCTTTGTTTTTCTGCCTCTCTTTCGGAGAAGCAGGAAACTGCGCATTATTTCTACCTCATCTGTCATTGACGATTATAGAAATTGTATCGGCTGGATTTAATTACTAGAATAATATTCCCAATCGTAATTATCCATAATTTTATAACTGCATAGACACTAAACACTTACAATAAGCATATAGCCCATGGAAGTCTGCGCAATGTTTTCACCCTAAAATATAAGTAGTAATAGTAATTGCTATAATTGATTTAATGCTTTATTATTAGTCATATTCTGAACTACTAGCCTTTTGAAAAAGTATTTTATTCTGAATTAAAATTATTTAGCTTGTATGGGGAGTGGGGAACAATGAGCTTACAAATAAAACTCATTGACTTCGTGGAACGCAATTCTAAAAGGTAGTGTTTTCAAATGTCAGATGGCGCCGATGGTATCTTAAACGATGAAAAAGTAGCGAAGGTTTGATTCTCTAGTTTTGTATAAACGTTGTAACTTTCGTTCAATCTGTTCATATTCACAATTCACAACGCTCAGCCCAATGAAATTGGATTTATTCAATGTAGAAACTGGTGCAATTTGACTATTTCATAGCTTTTGTACTGAGACACCATTTGTAAAAATATATTTCAATTTTATAATATATATTTGACATGCGTTAGGGCAGCATGGAATTCCTTCTTTACATCAACTCTCTGTCATTTTCATATATATTCATAATATATATATATATATTTATTCTTAGTAAGTATTTTGGAGTCAACATTATGCATTGTAGGTATAACCATATAAGATGAAAAGAAATTTTCTGATATAACTGCAGAATTCATATAATTTATTTAGCAGAGACGTACATATATTTTAATTATGGTATGATAATTAATTACATATTGGTTGCGATGTTGAATGAAATTAAAGCCGCTCATGTGTCATGGGAGTAGAACAAAGGCGATATTAGTGTTAGAAGATTGACTCCTTTCTGTTCATTTTATTTTCTTGTGTTGAACTGAAAAAGAATGTTGTACAGTTTTTGTTGTAGCGTGGTTCGTTATGCACAACAATGCAGCAGCGTCCTAGGAAGCAGATGAAAAAGTGAGGCGGGAATGAGAATGGGATGCAGGGTGGGTCGAGGGGGGGATGATGATGCGAGAGAGGATGAGATTCCTTTCTTTCTCTTCTTCGGCGTTTGTTACAACAGTCACACAGTCAGATACTTGTACATACAGACATGGTCGGTGCAAGTTTTGTGCTCCGTGGGTTCGTCTCGTGTTGCAGTCTGTCTGAGAGATTGTGTGTATTTCTCTCGTAAATGGCCACTTACAGGAGAAGTTTGAAAACCTTTGTTGATGGCGTGGCTTGCTCGTTCACAGAACAAAGTATTAAGCTGTGCATCACACGTACACATGCTATAGGGGCATATAAGTATGTACATAATACAGCTGCATATGCATTTGCATGGTTTGAGAGAGAGAGAGAGAGAGAGAGAGAGGTGAATGTGGTACAGTGCAAGGAAGTTGTCAAGAATTCAGAGATGAAACGAAGGCTAATGCAGAGCAGACACAGAGCACACACACTCACAGTCAGTTTAATATGGCAAAGGAAAAGAAAATAACACAGAAGAGTAAAGCGACAAAAAATACTATGGGGCAAAAGAATCGAATTCGTAACTCGTAAAGGTTGGGTGGAGAGGAAATGGGAGACCTTGGAGGTTCATGGACATGAACGAGTCAACTTGACTAAGTACGGCGGGCGGGAATCTCTCTACCTTTCATTTACATGTAGCATCTAGCAGTGTTTTAAATAGTTACATTATTATTACAAAAGCACATGTACCAGAACGAGTACCATCAACCATTACCACCCTATGTACATATAAAGATCATATTATTATGTATGTATATGTATGCACTATGAAATTCTTCAGTGACTGATTGTGAAGATACAATCCCTCTCCATTTAGGTACCTCTCTCTCTCTCTTACTCTCTTACTCTGTTACTCGTGAATGTTGCACTGCAACAACGTTCACAGGCCCAGCCGTACAGGTAGAAATCACTGTGGTGAAGGAACATAAAAAAAGTTACTTATTTTCTACTAGTAGGTGTACACGTACGTGTTATTGTGATGCGAAGGAGCTCAACTCCATCCACCTCAAAGAGAAGAGGAATGTGGCGACGTAAATGCACTACAATCACTGACTGCCTTCTTATATGCTGTTATGTAGCTGCCCCTTAAAATTCGTATTGTTGAAGGAAAAGCATAATAATACTGCATACCTTGTAGCGATCTTATGAGAGTTTCCATGTGGCATCTTAGCGTCTTATTGTTGGCTGGTTACAGTAAGTACTAGACGTGTACTGGCTCTGTGCTTATGTATGTATGAACTGCGCACTACCTCATAGCAATCTCACTGACTTACTGGGGTTGAAGACTTTTGCTTTGGTCTTTTACCCCTTCAGCAAAGAAATTTTTCAGCTCCTGTCTGAATCTGGCTTGAATTATCTACTTTATTCTCTTTCCTTTTCTCTCACAAAACATTTCATGCGTCTAATCTTAATCTCTAGTCTAAAATGTTATACACACATTTATCATTGTTCCTTTGATTACAATTATAATGTCGCTTGCTTAACGAATTATCATTTTTCCCAACTCAACCCCTAAAAAGGAAACAACAACTAAATTCATGCAATTCCTTTATATTGCTGCATAAGCTGTTTAAAATATTAATGCACTACGTTTTTTGCACGTTTTTCAAACATACTAACTAACCAAGTAAATAGTAGAGAATTTCTAAAGGGAATGTCTTCCAATAAATTTTCCCCAAAATGCAATGACAATGACACGAAAAGTTTTACAAAGTAATATTAGATTTAAACGCGGGCATAATAGCACGTAAATATGCGTTTGTAGTAAGAGGGAGGGTAGTGCCGTGGTATTTGATGTATATGTGCATAGTAAAATCCTATTTACATTAAGTGAACTGAACCAAGTGGGAAAGGGTTTAAGTTTGTATATTCTCACACACAGTAATGGCATAGTTACACGTATTTTGTTGTGTAGAGTAACCATGTGTGTATGTACCATGTACCTGTGTGAGATGAGACGCTATGTTTTTGTAGACTGTGAAAATCCGAGCAATGTATAGTAAAGAGGCGGATAAAGAAACTGATTGTGAGATATCTACAGGACGACGGACGAGACTGTGTACATGGTATATATATATATTCGTACAAATGCACATTGAGTATGCGGAATATAATCTAGAGGCTGTCTGTGTCTGTGCATCGTTCGTGCAATGCAACGCGTATTTGTTTGAACGTAAACTTAGCGTTTGTAAGGAAAGCTGAGGCGAGGGAATATTTATGCACATAGGCGGGCCAGAGGGCTGCGGAGTGAAACTGTGTGCACTGGGAAAAACGTATGCTACGCTGAATGAGCCAAGAACCGCCTGTTTCCCCCAATCGGCCCGCCACTCATTCCATTGGCTCGTCATACAATACATCCCTGGAATCCCATCCATCTTATATGCCTCAGCTTTTTCCCTTTGAAACTTGAAAGGGAACGATCTCCTCACTCCTTTCTTCATCCGGCATTCCATCTAGTTCTATGTCTGGCTCGAATTTCGTGCATTGCTGCTTCTTTTTCGAAATTTCTATCAAAATCAACATTTACCACCAAGGATTTCAATTTTGTCCAGTTAAACTTAATGGGGCATTATGCGGAGATTATGGTTGGCACGCGTCCCGCCAGACTCGCACTGCTACAATGTCGAGCTAATTGTAGTGGTGTGTGGTGCGAACGGACGGTCAATGTCTCTCTCTCTCTCTCTCTCTCTCTCTCTCTCTAGTAAGCCTATTTCCAGTGCAGTGCAAGTCAACGTAAAGAAAGGAACCATGGGGCAAGCATATACAGAACGAATCTATGGGTAAGGATGGGGTAGTAGAGTGTAGACACACACAGAGTAGTAACGTAAGTAAGTAACGTAAGTAGTGTATGTTTGTTCTATGGTGGAACATGTACAGAGAGACAGAGACAGAGACTCGGCACACACACACACACACAAGGAATACTATTCGACTATTCAAACGTTACTGGTTTCTTGCATTTGCGTGAATGCTCATGCTCGAGCTTTTGCTTGGGTTATGTTTTGCTGGGGTAACGCAATGCTTCGAACTTTTATGAGAATGAGTGAACTGAACTCTGGTTCTTCACCAGCCACTACTACACACAAACACACAGTGAGAGAGATAGATAGACGAGTGGAATAATATCCCTGTGTGCTGGCTCTCCAACAAATGCAAAGGGACTTTTAAACAGTTCGTTCTTCCCATAAGCTCACTATTAGAAGTTTACGCTACGTACGCTACTACTACGTCCCCCACTTTTCCTACGGCAGCCAAAGGCTGGCGTTTCATAATATAGTTGACATTCAGTTTTACTCTGATCACTAGCACGAGAGGTTCTTGCCAGTTTCCTCTTCAAGCTACCTCCTGCGTTACATGTAAACAAATACAAGTTTGACTTGTCTCACTAGTTCCGTTGACATTTCACCAACTGCTCTCCGCAAGTTATTTTGGAGCCATCTCCACAACTTCAACTGTGTCAGCCAGACACTTTTTGCTCTTATCAGAGAGAGAATTTTGAAGTTCTTTTTAAAACCTTTGACTAACTGCTAAGAAATATCAAAGCAGTGGAAAAAACTTGAGACGAATTTCATCGATCTTACAACCTTTTCAATACAGGATCACTTTTTGTGAATTTTACCATTTTACTGCTGCGACTACTTGAAAATTGTAAACGATAACCAACGATTATTCAATAAAAGTTAATGATCTACCAGTACGTTCGTATTTTGAAGTGATTTCACGTGAAGAGTTCATCGTTGGGGTTACTAGTAGGAAAAGAAAGTTTAAGTTTAGCTACGCACAAAAGCATTCTCGTACAGATAGGAACGTTTCGTGCACGGTTTCGTACTATCGCTCGTTCGCTCGCTCGCTCGCTCGCGTCTATTTCTCATTCCACATCTCGTCCTCTCGTATCGTAATAATATTAACTTATTGCCAAGTGTTCTCGGTTGTTGTTGTTGTTTCGCGTCACAACTGCATACAGTTTTTAACGTGCGTTATTATACACGAGTACTTTGTATTCACAGTCACCTTTTAAAGCGTTAACTTATTAATCCTAATAAATACTACAACTTCGCATTCTACATTGTACTTGTATTTGTGTGAGACAGTTTGTGCATTTTATTCGAATCTCGTTGCTGTTCTTTGTTACTTGGATTGTCGCTCAAGTGTTAGATCGTTCTACGTTTGTTCACAAATTCACGCGATCCATATTACCTAGATTTCATGAAAAACTATGTGGAAATGTCGTCTAAGAAACCCATCAGTTCTAGTATTGCACCGAATACATGTTGCTCTAACGGAAATTTGTACACTTCGAACAATTTAACCTTTGGAATCATGGATAATAAGGATAAAGCTCGTGGTAAACATCTCTTTCATATCATACACCCTCCTATACTAGTATAACATGTAGTAGTCTTATATTTACAAACACGCATGGTAGGCATACATGTAGAGTGAGAAAGAGAATCCTATGAGAAACCACTTTTCTATGTTGACACTTTAGCATTTGGGGTAGGAATTTAGGAAATTGTCAACTTTCTAACTGTGTAGGTCTTCATTTTAAATCAAATTCTCTTTTGACTCACAAATCGGAAGTTATAAGATTATTAACTTTCCGCTGTTGGTAGATTTGGGGAAAGTGAACATGAGTAAGCAAGAACTGTATATATTATTATTATCATTTTCCTGTATCAGACATTCTCGCAGTAGAAGTTGTAGGAAATTAACTTATGAAATCCCTCGCTGCGATCTGAAAGTCCATTCGCACGGTCGCATCCATGAGATGCAACATTATGCCATGGTACATATTTGAAAAGCATTTCCTGCTTATACGATGCATTCATAATGGTGTACAGTGCACGACCACTTACAATGTATGTACACAGAACTGGAATGATTGGGATGCTCAATTAGTAATTTTTTGTGTCAAGTCCAGCCAAAGTCGCAGTCTCATTTACACACAAAGTGCTGTAGGCAAGAAATCATAGGAGTCTGCCTTTTTTCTCGTCCTATTCTACACTTAGTTACATTATAACACAGTACTTGTTCAGATTACATACTGTTGAGCAGAGAAAATAACCTGCCTAAAACTGTAAATCACACACTTTAAACTTGAGGCTCATGCATGTGTGACCCCATTAAAGAATATAAACATTGCATTGCATACAGCTTCACAGATCTCTGTGAATATTATGAATATGTTTAGCCACGATCCCATCCTCCATCCCAGCATAAAGGGAGCAAGTACTTTATCGTGAGGCTGAATCTTAGTAAATTTTCTTTCTGATTGATTCTGGCTCATGTTGGGTCGTTCAGTTACTGTAGATAACATTTATCGAAATTGAATGATGCAACTCTCTATTATGCTCTCCGCATCAATACGAGAGGAAATTCCGTGTAATGTCCAAAGTACGACCATCGTCTGCCCTAGTGACTAATGTTGCAACGCAACAGCTCTCTCTCTCTCTTTCTGTCCAAATTACAACTTTTATTATTGGCGCAAGTCCCTCACATTTTTATATATAAAATGTCACATTTTCTCCCTTAGAGTTGCTGGGAAATATACACAACATCATTATCCATTGATACGTAGATGGGGCACTGCGATACCAGCAGCCTTTGTATTCACCAAATGTTCACACCGTTCATCATAAATCTTTACACATCTTTTCAAAGTATTCACTTTTAAATGCAAAAAATGTGTTCATCAATATTTACATTTTCCACGAATTTTTCCCACTTAAGTCAAATTAAGTAAATATTTAATGCAAACTATTTTGTGTCATTGTGTGTATCTGTGTGAACACATGTACAGTACATGGTTTTATTAGTATACTTGTGTCGATAGCTCATCTCATGATTTTTATCGTGTGATACACGTCTCATTGTAGAAATTGTTTATATTACCTTTGAGCAGGAGCTTAGAGTATGAGACACACATTCGTTAAATAATGTACATATTCATTGCTCGTGCAATGAAAATGTGATGGAGATTTGAACTTTAAAATGATTGGATTTTTTGCACGAATTCCAAGAGTTCGCGCATATAGGCGTATATTTTACTTTGGCATTGGCTCACACAAAAAACCAGAGGTCTTATTTTATTTTTAATTAGTCAGAGACATTATCATCATAAAAAAGTGCATTGTGTATATACATTGTATTTAGATCCATTGAATGGTGATGCACGCATGATGACGTGAGCCTA
>JABASC010002107.1:0-19137 GCA_019776185.1 Plutomurus gul | reverse complement strand
TTCGTTTGGTTCCAATGCCAAATTCCAAACCAAACGGTTTGGAATTTGGACGACGACATAAAAATTTGGAATTTGGATATAGAAATTTGGAATTTGGCTGGCAAAGTAGCGGTTGGATAAGGCTGAGGTCGCCGGCACCAGTGCCGACGGCACCAATGCCGGTCCTATGTAAAAGGGTTGTAGTGCCGGTGGAACAGTAAAAGGAACCTCAAATTTATTATAATTTCACCTAACCTAACCTTACCATTATAAAACAAATTCAAATTTCACTAAATATTTGTGTAATAGTAAGGTTAGGTTAGGTGAAATTATGAGAAATTTGCAGTTCCTTTTGCTGTTACACCGGCACTGGCACTGGTGCACTTTTACATAGGAACATGGGACCGGCAGCCTTAATCCAACCAAAGAAGCAATTTGGAATTTGGATGGCAACGTATAAATTTGGCATTTGGAATTTGGCTGCCAAAGTGTGCATCTGTGGTGCTTTCTGGTTGTTGCCGAACAATGGAGGAAATTATTTCATGAATGTTACCGATGTTACCACTTTGTTCACTTACAATACGTGGCCGTGCTTATACTTTCCTACTCCTCTCTCACTAACAAGATCGCTACCCATGTCCTCTGTTGCCACAGATAGTGAACAACCTACCCATTTTTCTGGCGCTTGCACTCGTTTCTTTAGAGCGCCATGCAATTGGTACTTAAAATTTAAAGTGATCGCTTACTTTTGCGGGAGCCGCCGAGCAGCGTACCTTGAAATTGGAAATTGGAACCCTACGCATTACTTGTATAACTTGTAGCCATAGACATCTATAATCTAATATAAGGCTTGTAGCACTAACAGTGCTTCAAATTCAAATTATTGGATAATTGCAAATTCCTTTTCTAACCTGAACCAATTGCAACCAAAATAATTATATTTTTGTTTAATATATTAATACTGCATTTTGTTTCACAGTTGAAAGTAACAGTTAGTATAGGAGGGTTGCGAGTGCGAGCGATCGTGTTTAGAGGTATTGTTTATTCAATTTCAATTCATTTTTATTGCCCCAGCCCAAACCGAACAGCCAAGCATTACAGTACAGTTTTAATGTTTGATGGTATCTGACAGTATCTAATAATCTAACTTGATAATATGCACTTTTATCTATTAGCCAAACCGGAGGAGTCTAAAATTTGAACAATTTTCTATTCAAACTAATGGCTGAAAGTAGTAAAGGTGAGTTTAATAGTTTTTAGTTGTGATGTTGTGAATAGATTGAAAGTCTAGTGTTTACATGTGGAGGTCATAGTCAGTCATTCGTGCATTCGTGTTGAAAATAAGAATTTATTTATATATGAATGATACATAAATAAACATTGTGTGTTTGCTCTGACCAAGTTGTTATATATTAATATTATTGTCATTTCAGGTACTGATATGGAAGAAACTATTTCGAATCCCATACCTTGGCCAGAATGGGCAAAGTGCTGTTCTTGCGGTGAAGCTACAAAAACCGAAGATGTCAAATTCCTGCCTTGCCTTCATTTGGTTTGCTCACCCGAATGCACTCGCAAAATAACTATAAGTGGTACAAAAGATTATTCATAAATCTTTCATAATAACGAACCTAAAAATCAAAATTCCTAATGTGTTTTTGGTTAATAGGGACCCAGAATGTTTCTTGTCCCGTATGTGTTAAGAAACATTCCGTGTCAGATGCAATCAAAAGTGCATATCTGTTGGAATTGCAAGAAAAGGATAGGCTTACTTCCGAGGCTAACAAAAACAGTATTACTATTGCAACGTGTACTTACTGTGTGCGTGGAGCTAATGCAGTTTCATGGTGTGAATTATGTTCTGAGCACTTATGTACATCGTGTAAAGAAGTAAGCTTAATCAGTAATATTGTTTATAATCACCACAATTCTAATCCTAGATTAGTTTATTAAGTTTGTTTAACAGTCTGTGCCAAGGCCATCAAGAAACGTATCCTACTGTATTAATATTTAACTTGTTTTTTGGTATGTGTATACGATCTCTGTCATTTCTTTAACCTCGTGGAAATCTAGAACAATAACTATTTTACAATTCGTCTTCCTAGAATACCATCAGAATTGGACAGGTTTACGTCTACAGGATTGTTTGACAGTTTGCACTTTGTAGTCTCGTCAAAGCATGTGCCTTGGAGTGACTCACAATTAGTGACTGAAGTTGTTTGTAATATAAGCCTTTGTGTAGATATAACTTTAACTCAAATAATTTAGGCCTCCTGCACAACTATACCCCGAAACCTAAGCCCCGCTGGAACCAGACCCCCCCTCAAAGGCCGAGGGTCATCAGTTGACCCCTTGACCTCGAAGGTCAATCTAACAAATCGACCCTCGGCGTAGCTGAAGGTCACAATTTCTTTGGTTTGTTGATTTTTTTATTACGTAATATTGTGTTGTGATGTAACATACTTACTGCTAATTGCAAAATAAAATAGTGAAGAGACAAAAAGAGGGCTTCAATTAGTAGCAGTAGATTACAATTACAAGTTAAAACACTAGAGACCCAGACCTTATATTTTACCTGACCTTTGACCTTTCAATTTTGCTAGACCCTTCATCAGAAACTGATTTGACCCCCCCCCCCCCCAATGTAGTTGGAGGTTTNTGTAGTTGGAGGTTTTGGGGGCATGTGCACAACCGTGTCGGTGTCGGTATCAATCCGTGTTAATATCAGTGGATAGAATGATACTTTAGGAATACATTTATTGTAACGAGAAAGGATGTGTATTTACAATTTTCAATCAGGAAAATAGAAACTTAAAAAACAATTTGCTGTTACATTTTTGGGGGTTACTTTACATTACATGTACATTGTCGGCTGTAGACGTACCAAGAATTGGCCTAGTAATTGTAAACTGTCGACTGTATACTTAGTACACCCAGAAATAGGGTGCACCAATCCTAGGTAGTCTTTGGTTAGCACAACACTATTAAAACAGCTGTCTAATACTTATTTCTTTAGCATCACGGATTCGCTACAAGAACACGTAACCATGAATTAGTGGAAGTTTCAGACCAACAAACGCAAGTCACTTCTGTAAATGATACTTCATACACTGTATGTCAGTTGCATAATAAGCCTGTCGGTCAATTCTGCACCACTTGTGTCTCCGTTCTTTGTGACATATGTGGGAATAAGCACAAAGGACACGCTATCGAATCGTTGAAAGAACTGGCGGACAATACAAGATTGACTCTTAAGAAGAATCTTCGACAAATCGGGTAATTGTCAATAATAGTTGTAGACAAATGTAAACAGCAACACTGATGTAATAAAGCATAAAATATTTACTTATATTTTCAAAGTTCTATGATACCCAAGTATGAGCAAATGGAGGCAGTACTGCTGAACAAATCTGAACATATGCTGGAAACTCAAAAGAAATTCTTAATTACGGAAGCATCGGCACAACTCACCAGGTAAAGCCATTTTCCCAGGTGTGCACAAGCACCAGTGGCAGTGTCTTATCCGGACAGACAAGAGAGCCGTTGGGATTAATCACATCTAGAATATCCGTTGAATTGTATTGAATTAGTAAATTTTGGCTTTCGTAGGTTATTGTCTGCCTTGATGAAACGTGAGATGGAACAACGGAAGGAATTAACTGAAACAGTAGTTCATAAAGCAAAAGAATTAAATCTAAAACGGCTTAAAATTAGCTCTTTGCTAGCGCAAACTCAACATTTTCTCGCATTGTCTCATGACATTTTAAATGAAGGGAGTGACTGGGCAGTTATCACTAATAGACAGTAAGCTACTTCTATACATTTGGTCTCCTTTCGAAACATGTGAACTTGTAACATTTTTACTTTCGTTGCTTAGGTTGATCGAGTCGCAGCTTTACTGTTTATTGGACACGGCACAACAATTCAGCGATGACAGCAGAATAAATGCGTACACTGAAAAGGGTTTTAATTTCGTGATGGATAAAAGTGTTGGACACCAAGCAGAACGACGTAAATCCAAATAAGAATATCGTTTATATTGAGGAAATTATTGGGTTTGCATTCTTGTCTGACATCTAGTTTTATTATTTACTTTTTGACTCAAGATATTAATCTTACTGCAAAAGTCACATATTCATTTAATCCGAAAGCTCCATCTGAAATCAAAATAAGTGGATCTGGTATGCCTGCCAAGTCTTACTCGCGTAATAACGTTTCCATTAAAAGCCACCACTCTCATCAACCCCAGATAAAATCTCAATTTCTGAATAAAAGTAATGGGGAGTCTTCGGAGGTCAAAAGAAGTCTTGCGTTTAAATCATACTGTAGTTCTAATGCAGTGAAGAAAGTAGAACTGCCGAAGTCAAACATAAGCAAGGATTCCTCCTCTAGCACAACCAAAATTAAAACTCAAGTAGTATTACCCAATATTGTTATTGGCCAGTCCAGGGTTCCGGCTACGAAGCAGGCCGTTGCTGAATCAATTTTGGGCTCAAAAGTGGCTGAACAATACGCTAATCTAACCGATCAACTCATTATTGAGCCTGTTGAAGACGATTCAAATTCTGACGAAATGATGGAAGACGCTGTCGTTGATGCCGACCATAATAAAACCGCAATCTCCGACAATGTCAACGAAAGCTTTCTTGATGATTCAGAGGAGGGAAATGAAGATGAAATTGGTGATGTTCCAAGGGCGGTGAAAAGAAAATACAGTGCGACCTCAGATTCAGAGAAGGATGACTCAACATGCAACGAGGAAAGAATTGAAGAACAAACCAACAAACATGATTTATCGGAGGAGGACGTAAACGATGATGATTTACCTTTTGTACTGGAAGAGAGTAAATTAATCGATGACAACGAAGAAAATATGTTGGAGGATGGGGAGAATGATGCACCAAATTTGTCCCCCGAAATCAAATCACCACCTAAATTGAAGAAAGTGGCGGAATCTCAGAAGTAAAAAACATTGTCTATAATTTTACTGGTTACTGAGTGCCATTTAAACTAATCCCATGGTATTGACATTTACAGCATTCCTCCTCCGGTGTTGCTTCCGATTGTTACAATTTCTGATCGTGAACGCATAACACCTGAGCTAGATGCTACGTCAGTTAACCAGAATGAACAAAATACAACCGTTAATGTAGAATCTGACGATACAAATATTTATACAATATCACGTCGTAAATCAGCTCGCCTTCCAAGAAAATCAGCATCTACGCCTACAGATGACATTGAGATGGCAGGTCCTTCAGCAAAGCGCAGGGGGTAATTATGCTTTATTGTCTTTATAATACTTGCAGTTTGAGACAATTCAATTTTTAACGTAATTGTAGTTTACTGTTGTAGTTTAATTACCTCTGTTTTAACAAGTATTTTTGGTAATATTTTCAATTATTTAATTTAGTTTATTAGTGAATGCAAACATAATTATGTACAGTTTGACTTGACCAGAAGGGCCTGTATCAGCATGCATTTTGTGCAAACAAATCGCTGTACGGTTTGTAAAACAGACCTTCAGCATTGGCTTTAATTCTCCAATCCACGTAGGAAACCGTAGCAGATAACTCTTATGAGCACAATAATCATCGTTGTGAAACGTTTAGTATAATAATTGTCGTTCCAAGCAATTCCTTGTTAACCGATTTTGTGGAGTTTAAAAACCATATTTATTTATTTTTCAGCTTCCGTATCTCTAAATCTAAGCGATGTTTTTTCAAAGATTAAATCTCGCGAAAAATTATCTTTTATATGCATTTTTGAGTGAAAGCATTATTGTAAACTTGATTTCATTATGTCCTATATAGAAGTTTTAGTTTGGATAATGTACCATCAAATACTCCAGGAAGAACACTGCCTCGTTCACTGGCTCGTTTACACATGGATGTACAGGTGGCGGATTTACCATCGAAGCGAGAAAGAAAAAAGAAAAATTATCCTGAATTTATTGAAGAAGATATAGGAAACAGAAAACGACTACGGGCAGAGAGAGGGTCTCCAGGGTCTGTGACGACAATAAGTCCAACTACTTCAACGGAATCTAAAAGAGGGAGAAAACCTAGCAAAGGTCGGCCTAATACATCATCAAGCAGAAGTAGAAAGGATGTCTCCGACTCATGTGGAGAAGAAGATGCTAGTAGTGCGTTTACATTTATTAATACTTAATTGGCCCTACGCTGTAATACGCCCCTCTCCCCTTGCTTTACAAAACTTTAAAGTACTGTGTAAATATTAATCATTAAACAAACTCCCGCAGCTGAAATCATGGATTTTCCTTTAGTGAGAGATGACAAGATGAAGATTTCAGATGCTGACGAAAACGAAGATTATTGCGCAGTATGTTTGGATGGTGGAGAGGGAGATTTATTATGTTGTGACTTGTGTCCCAAAGTATTCCATTTAAAATGTCACATGCCAGCTGTTCCGCAAGTTCCGGCCGGGGACTGGCAATGTCTATTTTGCAAAAGTGCAGATGACATATTTAGCCTAGCTAATGAGAATGGAGATGAGGATGCTCCGTCTGGAAGCCTCCAGTACCGAAGTACTAGAGAATTCATGATTGCTTGCAAATTTATGTGCGATATGTACTCTATTAAGGAAAGCAAAGGGATGATGTATTTTGTGAAGATGTATAGAGTAAGTAAAATGTTTTTACTGTATCATTTTAATTTAGTCCTTGATTAATTTAGATTCAACTCATCAGACTATATTGACTTGTTACCTATTATTGAACAGTTAACAAAACAAGCGAATCCTGTTCATCTGGATTATATTCGTTCTCGTTTAACACTTATGACCCCGGAACCATACTCTTCGTTTGAAAATCTCATAGAAAGCATTCGATTAATGTTTGAACAGTCGAAGGAATTTTTTGCAGTAAGTTGCCTAAACACACGAATATTTTACTGACTGAATTGTGTATAAATTTTGCTTTTTTCTAAAATATTAAACAAATTATTTTTTATAGAAAAATGGTGACGAATCGAAGCATATGTTAAGTTTTGAGAATAAGTTTAACAACCTTTACAAGATTTATCTCCCCCATGTTGGAGAGGTTGAGTCCGAAATTGAATCCGAGTTGAATATGTCGGGGTAATCTACACGGTACTACTTTGTATGGTGTATGGGTATTGCGTTCACCCAAGATAACATCTCAACCGGCACTAATCGCTTACAACATTGGAACTTTCACTTAATTTATACAAGTATAAACTATGATCAGCAGATATCTAATTTCCCGTAGAATGAACATTAGCAAACATGCATAATGCATTTCAGCACAATTAAGGCTAGTAACTGCAATTTTCTGTGAATTTATCATTTCATGCTAATATTCTCTGTATTTTTTTAAATTCAAAATTCATATGTAGTTCTCATTACATAGTAATCTAGCACACAAAGATGCATTTATTGCTGTGTTTGCGATTAGAGTACGAAAATTTTACAAGGGATGAACTAAAAATTCCTCTTTAGTATGCACATGATAATTTTGTAATTATTTAGTACGGAAATTCTATTGCAATTATTAGTACCTTGTACAGAGTTCACATTAATACATTTGTCAACTTCAGAAGTATGGTATTATAATAAAAGTGTTTTAGGTTATAGATGTCTATTGATTTGTTCTCAGTGCACTACTGGTGTTAAAACGTCCTCCACTTCCACTCATTGAAAATAATGACAAACATATTACTTCATGATTGTGAAATGATTGAAATTAATTATGTATTGATTATTTACAGTTACACTTTAGATGGTGTAGTTATACTGTAGTGCGTTGCGTTCTCATCTATAAGCTGTATAGATGACAACCTTCGTTTTGATAACTACAGCAATTTAAGCTGAGTTTAGTTTATTTGAGTACTTTATTAAACCCAATAAGTAGTGTAACGTTAAAAGATTCATGTCATATAAAAGGGGATCATAGCTTGTAAGTCTACAATTTTTAAATTATGACTAACTTTTGCTTCTAACTGTTAAATGTGTTACATATAATTAAACACTTAAACATTTTCTAACCGGTAGATTTTAAATAATATCTTTTGTTTGTTGTATTATGTATGCAATGCTTGTTATCTACAGGTTTCAATTCATAATTCACGTTATTTGAATCATATGAACAAAGACAAATATCGTGGTAGTCTGGTATGTGAGATATTGAGAAAATTGAGATCAACGTAAAACAAGGCAAAGGTGGTTACTAGTAGAAAATGCTTTACTCCTATTTAAATAACTTTACTCTTATTTGGTATGCGTGGTACTCTGCAAATAAATTGTGATGTAGGTACTAACAACGAACTAATCTAAACCACCCCTGACTGTTTCAATTATTCAAAATATTTAACTAATCAGTGAAAATGTAAAACTTTGCCAGTAAATTATTTTTCGTGTCTCACAATTGCAATTTAATTGTCAACCTTAAAATCTATGTATGAATTTTACATAAAAGCTTACAAGGGTATTGTTAAATATATTTCCTTAGTCGTAGTGTTTGTATTCGGTGAGACAAGATACAATAAAATCTTTTATTGCAGTTAAACACATCTAAAGCTTAGTGCCTTGCTTCACATGTATGTGTATGCAAAATATTTATTTACATTCGTCAAGTGTCTTTAGAATAATAGAAAAATAAATAAGTGAATCCGTCCAAACCAAAATAATAGACAGTATCCATACATTAGTACAGCCAATAATATATTTTATAGAAATTATTCCTTAAAAGTAGTCTTAAAAGTTATTTTTAAAAAGTCGGAATTTTTATACAAATTTTGTGCTTAATCAACAACAAGTGTCTCAGAATCAGAATCAGAATCAGAATTTGCTTTATTCAGTTGTCCATTCCAAAGGAACACGAGAACATCTGCACATAACATGAACAGAATCAGCTGCTGGTAGCACTGCATTCAACCCGTTGACAACAAAATCTCATAAATCTTTCATTTTTAAATCATATAAGAGGATGGAAAAGCCTAAACTACTTTAACAACAACAAGTACTTTAGTAACGCCCCTTGGCCGTTCTCTTTTTCGTTTTTGGCCAAGTGGTAGATTTTAACTGATAGAGGATATACTATTTGCTTATGCATGGAAGCAATTCCAATTAAATGTTCACAAATAAAGATTTTTGGAAGGAGGTGCAACTACAACTTGAATTTAGCCAATCATCGGAATCATATTCGACTTTCCGCATGAGCCGCAAGTACTTGTGGCGGATTCTGCTGCACTGTTGTTGGTTAAGCACAAAATTTGTATAAAAATTCCGACTTTATAAAAATAACTTTTAAGACTACTTTTAAGGATAATTTCTTTAAATAAAGGATAAAGTATATTATTGGCCTTGTACACAGTGTATTAATGTATGGACAATGTATATTATTTTGGTATGGACGATTTCATTTATTCATTTTATTATTATTTTAGGGGCACAGTATATTATTTTAGGGACACAGTATATTATTTTAGGGACACATTAAATGAGACCCATTTAATATTAATGTAAAAACAATAATAGTTCTTATATTCTAATGTATAGTTTGGTGTAAGGAAAAAAAATTGTAAAAACGAAATTAGGGCTGGGTTAGGAAAAATAACACAACACAATGGTTGGTATTATTGCAGGGCACGTAAAGAAGCTGTGCATTGCAGGGCTGTGGACCTTGGTGTGCTGATTGGTTGGCAAACGCAGATAAGATACAAAATGGCAATTCATTTTAGCCTAGGCCAAACAGAATAATGTCCAATACAAAATGTAAATATTATTGCTGTAAGTACACTTCATTGAATGAGTTGTGAAACTCCGTTGGAAACCTGCTCGAGGTGAGGTGCAGTTCATCTATACAACGGTATACGCAAGTAGGGAATTTTCCCTAACACTTAAGGATTTGTCTCCCCAAATCACATATTTCACCGTAAATTAACAGATGGACTAAATTTAATATGCTCTTTCAAATGGACATGTTTCCAAAGTGGTAAATTACCATTTGGGTAATTTACATATTTGGTACCACCAGTGTGGCCCGGATGGTATTGCACCACTTCGGAAATATTTTAATTGGAAAGAGAATGCCAAATTATGTTAGGTATTTTACGTGTAGGTATTGGGTCAGAGTCAGGGTTTGATTTGGTTTCGTTGAAAAAGTAAGTGAACATTTATTAACTGGCCTTTGTTGTTTTTTCTTGTGACAAAGTAAGTGTATAATCCCGGTTTTTCGACTTAATGAGTTAAGCATCCAACTGAGTTTCCCAACTCTGCAATCCATTGAATTTGAGAATGCTGTATGATAATGACCTTTATATCGGATATGCTTATTCTAAAAGAGTAGCAAAACAACAGAAATAAGTTCTTTCGTTCATATCTTTCGACAATGAAAACAACACCTTATACTTTACTAGCAAAAATTGTGCCCATGTGAATGTAAAGTAGGTACGCATGATGGCCCCCGGTGACGGGTTAAGTGGCGCAGCCCCTCGGGTTTATGGGGCTAACACCCCCTCCGCCAGATTGAACTATATAGCTAAAAGGCTTGATTGTTTTTGCGGATTTAGCCCAAACTACCATGCATTAAAATGTGTACTTTAAGATTATTATTTAAACCGTGTATATTTATACATACCCTGTTTCATTAGTGCCACAGGTAAAAAACAAACACCAAATGTTGCCCAGATGTATACCGAAAATTATTTTACCAATTTGACCGATTTGATAAAACCTGAAGTTGCCAAATTGTACTTTATGCCATTTTTCCATTCTGTCAGTATATATAAATATAACCATTTTGAAGTTGCAATGTGGCTTTTGCCAACGGATCTTAGATTCACTTACAATATCTGTAATTCGCAAATTAATTTAACCTTAAAGCCACATTAGAGGCTTTAATTAATTAATTAATTTAAAGCCACATAGAGAGGACAAATGATTCGGGTAGGACGCTGTCTGTGCACTGTGAGAGAGCACTTTAAATGGTATTAAAGGTAAAGGTTGTCCAGATCGAAGTGCTCCCGCCGTAAGCATCCATTTGTATGTATTAATCCGAAGCAATTTACTCTCTATTAATCCAGTTCAATAATTTTTTACTATTACTATGTTTGCTTTAGAAAAAATGATAAATGAATAAAATAGTTACCGACACCATTCGCTCGTACATTAGTGTGAAGGACTTTACGAGACCCGCGACCTGCAAACTTTTGCATCCCAAATTTTAGCTGGATACATCGAAATACTTACTAAATTTTTTATTAACTCTCAAAAATCCTCCCAGGTTCACAGCGGGGAACATCTTTAAAAACAAATGCCACATTCGTCAACAAATAGACGGCGATTCTATTCGGTATCCCATGCACCGCATTATGTATCCTCTTCTACATCAATTTTAATTTATGGTTAGGTCGGTGGGTACAGGGTCTCGTTGGAGTAGGTAAGGTGTGTTGGGTGGATATTTCGAATTTTAATATTCCCCTAATGTTCGTATATGTATACTAAACGTATGTATACTATACTATGTATGTATGTCCGTATGTATACTCCGTATACATACGGAGTTCGCTAATACCTCAATTTGTGAGCAAAAGTAAATAAATTTGGTAAAATAATACCAATTCAACACGGGTTATAATTGTATTTGTAGCGTTGTTCAAGAACCTTTTAGGCTACGGACTACGTGGAATTGCTCATGTAAAATATAAATTTCATCCCGATATTTTCTAGAATTGGTGAAATTTTTAGCATTTACAACTAAAATCAAGCACACAACTTTACAATTAATGTGAGTTAAGGCCACTGGTTGTGCTGCACCACAATGCTTATGAAAGGTACTGACAGGTCTGCACGACTTTCAATCTCTCATATCCTGGTAAATACGTATTGCACTAAATATGTCCACACAAATAAGGTCATTTATTGCTTTGTGGCAAATCAAAATACATACACGTATCACGTATTGGAAAAATAATAATTATCTCTTCTATCCCCACCGTTCTATCGCACATACCTTACATTTGTTCCAACCACGTAACTATTTCAACAGGCAAATCATCTATATAAAAGCTGTAATGCAACAGTTTAAAATTTCCCAGCAAAGACAATAATAGTTTAAATATTTTATGTTTCAGATGCAAATCAGATAATTTGTCATTGGATTCCAATTTCCGTATACACCATAAACCCTATTGTACGTAATTAGGTACCATGTACGATGAATAAGAGAAATTGAGAGAACATTCTTACAAATATGCAGTATTGTACTATTTGCAAAATATTCACTTGTATGTATGTACTAGTACTACGGATAATAACACATGTGTACGTGTGTAGGCATAATAAGGTGCATACATACAAGTATTCACTTACTGAAACCCGTAAGGACCAATTCGCTTTAAGCCTACACATTTTTGGTGAAAAGGCACTGTATATGTATTCTGAGAGTAAAATCTTAAATGTAATAAATACGTATTTAGTTTAAATATCAGTTCCAAAACTTCGTCTCATTCCGTATTTGTTATATTTCAGAGCTTGTACTCTTGGTTGTTCCCAGTTTTCTTCATAACTTCCACAGTGATCCGCCACGCTGCTATTAACAACACTACTGCCTCTTGGTAAAGTATTCGTTCCTATTGTACTTCCGTTTTGTCTCCTGTTTGAATTAGTGTTATGTGCAATCGTTATCACTGATGGTTCCGATTGCTGTGTAAAATAAGCCGCCGCGACAGCAGAGACCCCAGATGGAGCGACTACGTCATCGAAATCTCCATAATTAAAATCTGAGTTATTATTGCTTCCACCTGCCCCCGACTCACTGTCTCTCAGTTTGCAAATGTAAAGAATTATAACGACACAGTAGGCAACCATAAAGGACATGAAAATAAAGCTGAGAAAAATGTGAAACACGTCAACAGTTAATCCAAAATTTAGAAGTCCGTATTCGTTGTAGGAACCTCCCATAGGTGATAGAAGCACGAGATTAAATACAAAAGCAGAAGTTTCCAGAATTATAAAGAAGCCCCCAGACCATCCAAGTAATTTTGGGGATTTCTGAAACAAAAAAATTAATTAAACTATCAACAATTAAAATCGTTGCTTGATTCCACTTTTAGTTGAATTTGTCAGGGAAGGTATCTTTAAAAATTGCAGTTTTGCATGCATTTTCGGTGAACAAAGTGTAAGAAAGTATTTCAATAATCATGTTTTACCTTTTCAACTCCTCGGAAAATAAGGCCACCAAGTACGAAAAGAATAAAGAAGTAACTTGTTATAATAACAGCGCCCACAGTTTCCTTTGACTGCAACCAGAGAACATGATTTAATTACTATCTCGCGTTACTACGAAATCATGTATGATGAAAACTGAAAAATACATATATATAGGTAGGTTGAAAATGTGTTAATATGGAATATTGCAACTCAAATGTAAAGGAGACTCGGTCCAATTCCAAGTAATGATTATTACTTTTACCAAGCTCGAGTATTATTTTGTCAAATTCATGAGGTAAGCATTAAATGCTAAAATATGGTAATATAATGCAAATAAAAGTTTAAATTTTTTTACATTATCCTCGTAACCGTAAGAAGATATTCTATACAGGCGATACAGTGATCCCATCAGAAGCACAAATGTTACGAACTGAAAGAGAAGAAATTGGTACACTGGTATTACTTTCTGGTTAAAGGTAGCGTAAAGTGGAACTTCAAGTTACCCAAATAAACGTATTTTTATTAGACAGTCGCTGGAACTACAACGTACGACAAACCCCTCCTAATCGTCTTAGGACTAGACCGCAGGGTGATAGTGAGCAGTGGGTGTCGGTGTACTAGTAATTGTCCTATGATTTTTTTGTAGTCGCACTTTGCAGTTCAAGCGACTGTAAAAGTACACACACTAAAATGTACTTTCGTGTGTGAGATATTCTCCACGGATTCTCCCAGTTAGTGCATCATATTTTTAGATTTTGTTAAAATTTGGAGGAATGATATGCCTGGTCCACCACAAAAAAATAGAAATATTATAAAAATTCTACTCCATAAGGGGGAAGATATGGGTTCTTTGATCTCGGAATCCCGACATCGCATTATTACTAGGGATCAACCGCAGAGATCAAATGATTGACCCCTTTTGACCCTAACTTACAATGTGATGTCGTGATTCCTTTCGATGTGTGGACCATTTTTTGTAAACACATCTGGGACAAATATTTTACGAGATATCACGAAATAACTGTCATGAAATTTTTTTTTCTTCCAAAATTCATATCTTGCGATCTAATTAGGGCTCATCCATCGCCCATACCCTAACACTGACAATGAGAGCGTACCTTTCAATGCTATATTTTAAAAATGGCGCTTCAAAGGCTATACATATCAATGATATGATATAACTCTTTAAATTTCATTTTGGATAAACTCAATGAATAATTGTCCTAATGCAAATATTAAAGGTGATTCAGATAGATAAAATTAATTCTGAAATTCGGAAGTGCGATTAGCATTTTAGGTAAATTGGAAGTTTGTTAAAAAAATTAAACTAACCTTAAAGATTAGTATTATGTTTTTAACATACTTACAATTTCATATCAAATTTTTGTGCTTATTGCAGCAAAATGGAACTGAAAAAGATTTTAGGAAACAAAAATCAATTGCTCCCCCAGTTTTTTTGATTTTGTACGTACATTTGTTTCTCGTGGGATTTGTACATACATTTGTTTCTCGTGGGATTCATTTGGTCATACTTGTCTCCAATCTGTATGATAGTGGAACACACATACTGAGAAAATTTGGTGACTTTTGGACCAATGCAGGGGAAATGCCAACTTAAAACCGTAGTGCGCTAAATATTTGCTCTGGAGTGTATTATGAAAGTGCTGACTGGAAATCCTGGAATAGAATATCAGATGAATTCATGATGCATATATGTATGCGCGTGTACTACATGGCTCACGTTTTGCGTGCTGGTTGTCGACTTAAGGAAAGAAGGAAGCGAAATCGATAAAATGGCCAAAAACTCTCAAAGTTTATCGTTTGCCACCTAATGCCCTTTTGTGTTGTGGAGTAAGTAGAGTTCAAGTTATATATTGCACACATCAAAGACGCTGCTGTCGAAAAGCTCATTTATGTAAATGTAAACACTACTCAGTCGATCCGAAAGTCAGTCTTCACTAAACTCGCTTCACTGATTCTTAACTTATACTGAATACTAAAAGTATTTTCATTAGAAAAAATACATACAGTTCGTGTGGGTTTTCTTTTTTCTTCCCACCATCGCACAAAAGTACTTAAGTTAGCTCTGCAAATGAAAAATATGCGTCAATATCTCGAACACTGGACATCCACAAAGTTACTAATCACACGTAATAAGTTGTACATATTATCTTTGAGTATTTAGTAAGGCGGTTTCATAGTTTCATTGTTTTAGAAATATATATGAATTTTAAATGTACGAAATGGTATCATTGACCATTACATGATAAAATATTTCCCAAATTATTGTTAGCGTCATTGCATAACATTAAATACCTACCAAATGCGAAACAAGCATAATTAATAACCACCCAAATACAGGCAAACGGTAGTTGGACTGACTAAACATTCAACCATATTTAGTTAGAATGTTTGAAGAAATGTATTGTCTTTCAATTAGCGTAGGTTATCTCCCATGCAATGACTCGTTTCGTCAAGAACAACGAAGTCCTTCGTTTCCTCCTGAGGCAACTTGCGACTTTGCCAATTGCGACCACATCATCCCATCGTTCCTTTAGCGTATAAAACGAGTTCTCCTAAAGTTGATTTACAAGAACTGACTTGTGGATTAAATTAGCTGCTTGAACATAGTGGTAGATGTGGTCTCTGTATGTGTGTCTATCTCTCTCATTACTTGGAACAACCTGAGAGGGAGTAGAAACTGTCCACTCTCTCTTGAAACCATTCACTCGTGAACATTGCTTTGCAAAGTTATATTTACAACTTGTATATGTACTATTGCTAACACATCAACGGCACAGTATAATTCCATCGTACACTTCCAAATTGGAAGTTCCAATTGCAATTGTGCAGCAAATACTAATAAACATGCGACGTTTCCAATCGATTTAATTGCTCTACAACTTCCATAGGTCATTGATTTGCTACAATTCATACTGTTAGTTCTATTGTATTGGAGCATAGTGCAGCAACGTGCGAACATCCTAATCAAATAATAATTCTATGAATACATTTGTCACAGTATTTTTATCGATCAGCGGTAGACATACATACCTTACACTCATTCAAAGTTTATGTACTCTGTACTCAAATGATGTCAAACCGTAGTCGACTACATATAGCTGGTTGAATTGTAAAGGAAAACATAAAATAAAAACATCTCCTTACACAAGAACAATAATGAATTTCTGCAGATAAGAAATATGCGCTCTCTTTTTAAAGTCCCTTGCATTTGTCGTAATCGACAGATAGTGCATCATCGACCCAATGATTCATATTAATTCATGGTTTATTTATCTATCATAATGTGCGCTGCCAAACGTCCGGCAAAAATTTCGTATCTACAATCTACATTCATTTGTTTCTGGATCTGATAAAGGCTCATTCAAATTTAAATAATTCAGCTCTTAATGCAATTCCAAATTTGGAATTGCATTAATCTGGAGTATGTATAGTCAACAGTACAATAGCTGCGAAAGAGTACTTACAATATGAATGGCTGCTCCGAAGTACACCATTCCACGGCGAGAAATGCAAATGCCACACATTTTTACATGGGCACTCCTTGTGCCGCTCGTGCTCGATTATTTATTTTAATGCATGTGTCCAATTACATTTTTAGCTCTTTTGGCTACGTGACTGTTCGTATTAGTTGTAAAAGGAGACGGATATCTTTTAATGCATTGATGCATTATTTATCAATGTGAACGACAACAACACAACAGTACTCTCAGCACTCAAACTGCTGCACACAAGAATTTACTATTACATAGAGTGTTTGTCCCGACTGTCTGCACTGTTACGAAATGGAAATATCCGTAGTATCGCAAGCTTCCGTATTCGTTGTATATGGATATTGTATGATAAGGGGGAAGAGGTTTTCGTTCCGTTCTGACCACTGGCCTGTGCACACTAATATGGAAAATAGAATTCTCCAACTTAAACGCAATCAGTTCAGCTCACATTTAGTTCAGGAGCACTCCTACACACACAGGTCTACGTATCCCTCAAAACAATGGTTGCCTGTTTCGTAGCAGGTCTTTCTGATGTGACCCCAAGAAACCGAAAGAATGACTCAACTCAACTTTGCATTCTCACTCGAGCAGTCAATTCAATTCACTGAATCGGTGTTCAGTCAGCCACAGGTTTATTAGGCTGCCATGTATACTAAACGCCAATGTAGTAGCACATACACACGTCCCCGCCGTGTATCCAGCCTAGAAGTGCGTTTCTGGTTGCATTCTCAATATTCACAGCAGCACATGTAGTCTTACATACATACAAGAGTAATACTTTAACCTACGAATAACGTTACGTTAATCACATTTTACTTTTACCATATAACACAACACTCTGCATGGCTAGTCATTTACATCAGTCATCTAGAAACAAACACACACACAGCGACACAGCAGTGCTGTGCAATACATACAACAGTCCGTTCTACAAAGCTCACACAGCACCAGTAACTAAATCCAAGTAGTCCTAATGTTACTGGTTGTACTTCTGTAGTAGGTATAACAAAAAGTATGTCTATGCAAAACACACAGTGCGGGCAGTTGTACAATGTTCAGTTTTGGATTATTATCAATAAGCATACTCCACAGGAGTTTATTTAGCGCGGAATAGAACCACCCAAAATTCTAACCATAAAGAAATATCCGACAATTCAATGGAAATCTTTATCTTTGTAAGATGCTTTCTGCTCACAATTTTAGTAAATAGTATTTTTGCAGCGGTAAGATCTTTAATGCGATTTTCGCCAGTTCATATGTATGTATTTAATAGTATCGCTACGCATTTGCGCGCACTTGATGATAATTTTAACGGACTGGTGGTGAATGAACACTGGTTCATTAACTCAGTCAGTGTGATGTCAACACTTCTGCACTACATGTGCTTTAGGCCTGGCACTTCTAATCTGAATTTCATTCCTTCCTCATTTCCTGTTATCAGGTTGTCACTACCAGGGAAAATTAAGCTCACTGTCGCCACTGAAGAATGTACTAATAATTTATAGATAGCAAATTGTAGTAATACTGTACGGTTTGAATTTCACTTTAATCATACTTTCAAATTCAAATCTACTATTACTCACACAGTCAACTTGTCAGATGCGATTTATCAGTTTATCTGATAAGCAACCACGGGATAATAAATAAATTAGTTCGTTCGAGGTTTAGTTATCATTGTTTAGAACAGCCGATGAATCTCCTTCTTGGAGAATTGTTTTTTTACACGTTACAAGATGTAAAAAAGCTTGAAATTAAATTGGGGCATAATGCATTGATTACACATGATTAATTTTCCGTTACATCATTGAAGCGTATTATTTAATACATGATATACCTAGTTTGAAAAGATCTGATCGTTTTCCGGATTCAGTGTTCAATAATTATAGTCATCAATCATGGCTGCATCAATGCTGACTCTGGCTCTTGTACACCGACAGTTGTGATGTGATGTACCTTCCTTTTTTGGCAATGCATTTACTCATCTCAAAATAATGCGAGTAGTCAACATGTACGATGTACGACAACATGACACAGAAAATAGAGATGAATCCATTTAGTAAGTTCCTCAAGAAAAATGAATGCTTCATTAAGCTTGTAAAGCACTTAGCAAAATTTTTAATCTCTTATCTATGCGTGCAATTAAAATAATGTCACGTAAGCCAATGAGATCTCTTGAAACTTTGTAGAAGTAATATTCTTTGTGCGACTACAAACTACATATTCGAGTATAATGATATTAGTTAATCAGTTCCCAGTCTCCGATAAAACGAACGAAAGGGGTTTTACATTTGACTGCACACTGAAAGTTCAGAGGTTTTCTGTGGTGAAAGCTGACCTCAATTGATCCTTGATGATTCTTATATACAAGCATACACAGTATTGGATAAAGACTAGTGGTTTACTTTGGCTGCTTGGTAAGCAGGGCATCGGAAACAATTTGCTTTCACTCTGT
>JABASC010002106.1:0-19141 GCA_019776185.1 Plutomurus gul | reverse complement strand
AGGAAATGCTTTGGCAAATAGCACAAGAACTAATATACAAGAGCCTGTACCTCAAAAGGCTGATCGCTGATTTACTTTCTCTCTATTATTTCTAAACTCTACAGCTTTATACATATTATACACGTCAAAGTGTGGGCTGTCTGTCATTCAGAACACGTGTACCGGGGAAGCTTGGGTTTTTAGTGTGTGGTTATGGTAACAATACACAGGGTGTCCTTATACTCCAAAAACCAATTTGGATCCCGATTTTGGGCTTCATTAGCGGGGAACCCCTTTTCTACAAAAAGAAAAAAATTGTTGCTTTAAAAAAACGTCTACCTCTTGTACCTTTTTACATGCTGAAGTATTGAAAGAAATCAAAACGGTTGAAAATGGAATTAGGAAAAGGAAATGCTCGTATGCTTACCTCAAAACCAAACGAATTGGCACCTTTTAGCTCCTTGTTCATGTGTCGAATATCCTGCATACCATCAAAAGCATACGTGCAAGTGAACAAGCATTCAAAGATGCAGGTGAAAAAAACAGTGAACAGTGAAAATATGCCATAGTATTTATGTATACTATTATGTGTCCTTAAGTTTGCATTCTACACAACGGCATGGATTATTTTTAATCGCATAATTATTCTACCAATTTTTCAATGAACCCCTGCAGTAAACACTTTTTGAACACCCTATAAAACTGCAGTCACCTCATGAGATGCCAGAATTAAATTGTATGACAGAAAATGATTGCACTAGACAAATGTGTAGACATTAATAAATTTGAATGCAATTACCTATGATAAATTTGTTAGAATGAATATGATTAGAAATTATTGTGAGACTAGTAAGTAGAGAAGAGCAGATTCAGTTGTTTAACGGAGATGCGGTGGTTGTTTCACGAGTTAATACGATAATATGACATTTCAAGAACGTGCAGTTCAATTTACATACTTGAGTGCCCCTCTTCTTGTATAGAGACTATACTGCAGTATTGGAACTGTCTATACATATTACAGTATAGTAGAGTTTGTGTGTGTGCACGCTTCAAATACTGCGGATAATTTGATATAAAGGTACATAACTGGAGATTACGTGTTATTTGATGTAGATAAAGGCATATACGGGGGGAATAGAGTAGATAGGTGTATGTGCTATGAAAGAATGAAGATGATTGTTTGTGTTGTAGACGTGAATATCATGAATGAAAATGAAGAAATCAAAGTGTGGAGACAGAGTGGAATATAAGAGTAGGGAGTAATTGAATTAAAAGCCAATGGGGTCCTACCGAGGCGGTTTCACAATGAGCCAACCCCAACATAATTGGATGTGACACAAATTGAGGGGAGGGAAGCACAGAATGCGGGCCCGACTTGCGTTCTCTGCTCTCTCCTGCTCTCTTTTACCAACACTTGCCTTATAACAACCCTATACGGTATACAAATAGACACTCGATTCCTTTGCACTCCACTTCTTCTCGTCCCACCAACGAAATTCTACGTATTGTTGGCTCTCTATTGACAAATATGATTATTCCCTACTAACAAACTTCTATATGGGTCGTTTCCTGCTGCTCCTGCGGTTTTCCCATTCAAAGAACAATGATAACGATTTAATTATATTAATATTATTATTAAAATCTCCACATTTATATGTACAGGGTGACTGAAATATTTTCTTCATCTGCATTTGTGTATTTTTGCGAATTCAGCAGAGAAATATTTTATTGTGAAAGTTATGTCGTTGTGGGTGTTTGGCACAGAGAGAAAGTGAGAGAGACGGAGAGAAGAGGGAAGAGTGGTGGGAAAGAGGAGCGAGATTAAAATAACATGAGAAGTGAGTTGTATCACGTTGTATGTATGAATGTAGGACGGGAGATAGAGAATGAAATGTGGGAGAAGAGGTGAAGTGAAAAGGGAACGTGGAGTGAAAGAGGGTAAACTTAAAGTGAATGAAGAAGAAAGCTGATTTAGTGTTATGGAGAAATTCTCTCCACAGAGTCCAGTCCACTTCTAATATAATTGCCTTTCTATCGAATATGACATTATATATTAGCACTTTCTCCACTTCTTTCTTTTTGCGTCCGCCACACGACTCTTCTACTTCTACAACTTACGCCAACGAATAAGTTACAAGTCCTGTCCCGTGTCCTGCTCCTCTTCCTTATTCCTCTTTTCGCAGCTGAAATGTACTTTTACAAGCTTTTATCTGTTTCTATATCTCCAACACTACAATATAATATACGGCACTTATTGCACAGCATTTATTTATATCGTATCCGTGCCTGTATTATCTGTAATGCACAAAAAAGATGGCAAATACTACTACAATATTATGTACACATGTGGACAGGACAAAGAACCCTTTTACATTGAATGTCACATAATAAAACTAATTCGAATCACAAAGTGAACAGCTTGGCTTCTTGTAATAAATTCGGCATTTAAGATCAAATGGGAGACTACATATTGCGACTGGATGTCCCATTATGGGCGAAACGCCCCAAAACGTGGGTCAGTGCTTCGAAATCTGCCAGAATTTTCCCACCTGCATTCAATTTTTCATCCGAGTTGGATACAAAACGTGAATTCCAGTGAAATTTGCCATTTTTCCACTGAGAAATAGACGGCGTCTGTGAAATTTCCAGCTTTAATTCGCATTTCCAAGTGGGAAGAAGTGGGAATTTCCACATTTTCCTAAAATTATTTGCTGCTTCCCATTTTCCCAGTGGGAATTTCTAGTTTTACATTAAACCCATACGTGTGTATAATAGAAATCGAGCGGAGCATATTTGGTGCTGGCCGTGGCCATGAGCGTCATCATCGTCGTGACTTGGATGGCGGCTGCCAACTTTTATTGTGCGACAGTGTCCAGTTTTACCCTTTCTTTCGAAGGAGCAGTAGGCTATACAAATGCTGTGTATATAGTATAGGTGGATGTTATGCAGTGTAGCAGCAAGGATATTTGTGAGTTGGACGCGGTGCTGGTGAGAGAGAAAAGTGTGAGGAAAGTAGAGTAAGAGGGACAGTGGACTTGACTGGGCACATTTACGGAGCAGGAGATGTATTTCATTCTGTCTCTGTGTCTCTACTTTCTTCATTCCTCTCTCTTAACTTTGGTGACACTTAGTACCTTCTTCCATTACCCGAACGTCACACATTTATTTATAAGCGCTAACCCCAAATGGGGCTTCAACACTCGTCCTGTGCACCCGAACGAAACTTTTTCCACACAAAGTTGCCAAATTCCTTACCTTGTACTCGTATTTCCTGCTGTCTCCGGCCGCTGGCTCCTCCGATTAGCTACTAGTTCTTCTCTGTGTCGGCTCTTATTCCCCGCCCGCCTCTTCTCATATACAATCTCATGATTACATTATTTACGGAAAAATTCTTCCAACACTTAAGTACCTACTATATATCCTTTACGCCTTTTCCTTCTTCTGCAACTCACTCTCTCTGCTGTGTGTGTACTCGTCCTCGTTGCAACGGATACTGCTACTATGTATGTTAGCCGACAGTCAGTCGGCAATTAAATTAACTTGGAATGGTCACATAGAAGAAATGTACACAAAGTCTTCCATTGCAAGCCAACCAAAAGTTTTAATTAAAAGCCCACAATTGTATACACTTACCCAAATAGGTTACAAGATGTAGCACACATTACTGTGGCATTATTTAAATATAAACTAAATTAGTTAAATTTAACCCCGGTGTTTGGCGAGGATGGCGGACCTAGGGAAGCGAAGGGGATGGTGGCCCTCTTCAGAATTTTATGGAAAACAATAACCAGTGCAGAAAATGATGTAAATTTTGCAATTAATATGTGATTTTTACAAAAACTTTTTACAAAATATTTTTTTTGATCCACCACTGATGGAAATTTTTAAGAAAGTGGCTAGAAGAGATGCTGCTTCAAATGAGAGAAAAATCTGTATAAACATGGAATTTTTTGTAATTTTAGACGAATTAGGTGATTTTTGCGTTGTACATTTTGATAGTCGCATGATGCATCGAATAGTAACGTCGTATTTTCATTGAGAATGAATGTGTATATGCAGTATTAAGACTCTGATGTCGGACTTCTATATGCGTTGTACCTTTTGATAGTCGCATGATGCATCGAATAGTAACGTCGTATTTTCATTGAGAATGAATGTGTATATGCAGTATTAAGACTCTGATGTCGGACTTCTATAATACAACCACAAGGCAGTACACTTGGCTTTAGGAAATCTAAGGAAAACTTGTACTGTGGAAAAATCTTCCTATGTAGCTGTTCTCTCTGTGTGAGAGAAGTCAGCAGCGATTTTCCACTTGACAAAATAAAGCAAAGTCATGCAACTTTTTCCCGAAAGATTAGCAATAACTATAACAATAACCACAAAACAAGCAAATGACAAAAGAAGTAAAAAAGCAGTCGGGGGGAAAAGGGAAACAGAAACAGTAGTTGCAATAATTTTAACGGGGATATTATTGTTATTGTATGTCTGTCTTGTCGTGCCAATGGAATCTCTTCTGCTTCTTACATGGAAGAAGAGAGTGGAAAAGTTTTTCAGCATATTTACTGGAGACTGACTACGATATAATGGAATCATAAAATCTAATCGTTTAGTATCACGTTTAAAGCTTACACTTACAACTCCCAAAAGTTAAAGAATACAATTGAAAAGAATGCATCCGTGGTCTGCGGAGACAACGACAACGAGGGGAATAGGAACAATGAACACAGGGTTGACGATCCTAAGCTTTGGGTTTTTGGGGTTGTTTTAGAAGAAATCTATTGGTTTTTTAATCCAATTTGTTCCATTAAATAAGCCAAAATAATTATATTAATATTAATTGTCCAATGCTTTTAGTCCGTAAAAAAACCAAAACCCAAGGTCCATTTTTCATTGAAAAAACCTGGGTTATCCATCCCTGACAAGCATAAAAGAACTTAATATTATAAATATACTGTAAACGTTATGTCTAAATAAGTGCACAGCACACAGCGAAAAAGTATTGAAGGAAATGGCCAGCAGTAGCACCAGTGTAGTAATGTTATTAAAGGGCAATAATTTTTTCCTCCGTTTTGTTTCATTCTCTTTGTCTATGGCTTTTCTATGCAAATCAGTTGTCGCCCAACAATGGTTGATGGTGTGGCAACTTTTACACTTTTGTTCTTGGTCTTTCTCTCTGTATCGTGTAAATAGAATTGTACAAGTATTTATTTAAATGTGCACAACGAGTGAACCAGATTCTCTCTCCTATCTCTTGAACTGTGTACTGGCCATAATAAATATCATTTGATTGTGGGGACAATGTGTCAGCCGATAAATAAAAGCAGTGCCAACTGCGGGAGAATGGGGGATGGCGCGGTGGCGCTATAACAGCCGCACCCGCTTTAATAAACAGAAATTTTTATGGTGACATTTATGATTATCTGTTGTATTAAGTTAACTTGGTGCACGCAATTGTTTCTCCAAGTGCTAATAGGAAATAAATTACGAACTATTAGCAAGTCTCGTGTGCACAAAACATTTTTTTTAAGTGAGACCCATTCTGCCTTGTTAATATTAAATTAAAAAGTTATTTTTAATTTTATTATGCACACTTCACTGGCTAACATAGACAGGATTTTATTTTATTTGTAGATTTGCATATTAATGACAAAGAAAAATTTTGTACTTTGCATTGCGCGTCTCCCCTAATTATTTTTCCACTGGGACAGTGTTTTCTGTGGGAAATACATCATCTCCTGCTAATCTTTGAGATTCAGTGCATGCAATTCAAAGAAGAGACAGCGCAAACATTATTTAATACAAACTCTAAAAAAACTCGAGATATTGTCTGTGTAAGTACTCTGCTTGTATCCTTGAGATCTAGTATTAATAAATTCGACCTAATAGGCCATTAATTAATAAAACATAAAATTTGTTTAATTACGTAAATAACTAGCTACCGGGCATACAGCACCTTCGTATTAATCGTATTTGTTATTTATCTATCTATAAAACATGTTGCGGTAAATACTACTGTATAACATTTAAATTCTCATTGATTTCATTTCAATGTCCACTCGAATATTTAAACGCCCACTTCAGATTCCATTACTAATTGTGTAAGGACTCTCGGTAGGAAAACTTATCTCTGAATAGATAAAAGTGCGAGTAAGACCCTCGTTTACAACAATTACTTGTTATATAATTCATAATTATTATGAGCAACTTATTCCATTGTTTATTAAATGCCACCATGATTTTCTTATTCGAAACAGGAAGACAGGNCTCTATCAACTTGTGAGTGAATACAATAAAGTAATAAAATAAAATCCATGCACATAAACTTAGAATTTAAAGGTTAAGTGAAATATTTTAATACGCAGTGCGTATTAGTAGTACGTAATAGACAAAGGCTTGCTGTGCACATAAAAGGTGTGACATGAAACGGCCCAGCAATTACTATATGTTGGAACTGCTACCCTGCAGTGATAGAAACAGAAGGTTAGTCGTTAACCTACAAAAGTCACTGTGTGCCAGTATGAGAATTTTTCTCTGATACAATGTTCGTTACTTTTAGGAGTGATTCTGCAGCACCCTTGACTGGGAATGGGAACCGTTCCCATAATGCAATGCAACTTATAGCGTTAAACACATATCTCCTTATGCATAGAACGTTTGTTGGCGTCGAGTGCATTTTATTACGCGCACTGCTGCTGCATGCGTTTCAATTTCATATGATGATGTACACGTTTCCGTAAGTCTAATTGAATAGCAAGGGTAAGGTTACAGGAAAACATTAGGAATTGTATCTACTGATCTGTATGCTGATATGATATTACAACTCTTTTTCTCTTTTTTACTCAACAACAGAATTAAATTGTAAATACACACGACACACAAAACCACAGTCTTTTTACATAATATTACGTAATAAAGCAGAAAAGGAGAAATAGTATGGTAACTGAAAAGATTCATTATAATAAATGTCGTACAATGAAAAGGGATTCTGCTGTGTAGAAAACATAAAAATTACAAACTTATACCTAGCAGCGATAATTAAGGAGATATTATAGTTAAGTTGTAGAATTGAACTAATCACAAGTGTAGTAGATAAGACAAAATTGACGGCGAATGTCACTACATGCTAATATCTTCTGTTGAAAGGTCAAACTTCTAGCTAATTCATCTAAATTCCCCTTCACTTTGATAATAACTTTTTGTGTGCATTGAAGCGCTAGTTCTATATTATACGAAAAATATGAATTTAATCAGTCAATATGTTTTTATAACAGGTATTGCAATAGTGAACAAATATTGTATAGTGTAGTTAATATTAGGATAACCTACAATTAATCAATCCAGATGATTTAAAAAAATCGGTTATGTACGCAATAGTGCCATGCATACGAACATTACGATCCCATATTACAACAGCACAGTGTATTGTAAAAAAAGTAGAAAATGTAGTGTGCCTCTAAAAATTGTTAGGCCACATTTTTAGGAAATTGTTAAACATTAGTTGAAAATGTTTACTTAGCTAATTATATTGTCTAATTTTAAAGTATTGCTTTCAAAAATTATTGCATTTTACAACACAGACTAATTGAAAACTACAAGTGGTGCAGCAAACCGTGTCTCTTTGTTGTGCCTTTTTTAGCATCTTATTCTTGGTAATGATTAATGTGTGATGTGAAGATGTTTTCGATGAGGACGTCTTCGACCGGGAGAACGATGGACCACAGAAATAGAGGAAGAGGCCGATTCAATTGGTCCTGTATAAATTAGCATTTATAAATTCCAAGTAATTCTGAATTGCAGAATTTTTTAAGACAAACAAGAACTGTTCATGAATTACTTAGCAGGGATGACATGGAACCCTCGACATCAACGGAGACGCTTCTCCATTCAGTGGATCTTGTCACAGGAGCAAAACAGTGGACCCTTTTTGTATTCGGCAATAGGGCCATGTGCAAAATCGGACCATAGCTGTTTGGATTTTGAATTAACTCTGAAATGATAATTGGATAATATTAACGTAAACTTCTAATATAAAGATTTGTTAAATTTTCCTTGAATGTTCTCTATGAAAAATCATGAAGTATGATTTTTAAAACTACATATTGTCTGTGCTGTCTCAAAATACCCTCCGCGATGAATTCCATGGAGCCGTCAGTCTTCTCGAACGCAAAAATTAGATTCGTTGAAAAGAAAAACATGCTTCCAATGCAGCGCAGGTGCACAACATTATCTTTCTTCGGACCGAGCTGAAGCAACTTGAGAATTTTTTCAGAGTCCGGTACTTTTCCATCGCTAATAACTGAAATTAGCACAAAATTTAATACCAAACTTTTTTTGAAAACTAACCGAATAGATGTCAAAAATTGTAGAATAAAATATTACTGATATCGTTGTTATCGATGGTGGATGTAATGTGAAGAATTTTGGAGGTTTGGCCCACGTGGCACTTCATTGCATGTGTTGGAAAGTCAGTTAGAAATTCCACTGCAGTACAACCGCGAGGTGAATCGACGAACTTCGGAGGGAAATTATATTCGCACCGTCCCGTCTCAAAGCAGTGCTGCTTGATGGTGCAATCGGTGTGACTCTCGCATTTGGCCAACTCATGAATTGGGCTCAAGCCAGACTTGCTGCAACACAGAACACGTCTTTGCTCCTTGTCGAAGGTCACAGTGAGCTCGTCGGAACCTGAGCCAAAAAAATTAAATGTTGAAATGATATACATTTTGAAACATTAAGAGAATAAAACCTAGTACCAATATTGCTAAATTCCCATGTGTGCAAAACTCTGTGACTTCTTCTCGTGACGCAATTTATTTTGTAATAGTTTGTCATAGAGTTCAAAGGAATATCTGGGGTAATGCGCAAAACTGCCAAATATGGGTACTCCTCCTCCGGATTGTGAAAATAGTCGATTTTTCCAAAATCCATTGTATTTGGAAGAGTGATGAGAATATGTTCTTTGGCTTTGCACATAAATGTGCGATTAGAAGGTCCATCCATTGAGACTAAGTCCTGTTCAGGAAAAATCTGTATCTCACGACCTGTAAAATTAATTTATAATATATTATATTTTAATTAATTATTATTTAGCTAAAATATTCAAAAAATTGTTTGATAATAAAATAATATAGTGTAAATAGCTTACTTTTTGGTGGTACTACTGTGATTGTCCAAAATGTTTGCTTGTCGCCAGCCTTGCAATGGTAGACACCGTATGGATTTGGAAAATCACTCAATTTGAAAGTGAAGCCATCGGTGGGGTCATACGAAATAAAATCATTAGTGGTCAGATTTGCTGTTTCTTGCTGAATTTTAACAAAAAAACAACATATTTACGCAAATATCAAAAATAAATTATACTTGTCCAATTGTTTTCATACCGGAGGGTCAATTTTGAAAAGTTGCATGGATTCTGTGGGATTTGTTGCTTCACATGGTAAGGTAACGAATTCATCACCGTCTTTCGGTTGCACCAGTCGACTGGCCACCGAGGGAAACCCAAAGTCTCCCAAAAAGTACAAATGAAAACCAATTTCCAGTTTATGGTCGTCCACAGCTCGGCAAATGTAGGTGCCTGTTTGTTCCTCATTGAATCTCTCTTGGAATAGGACGACGATATTCGAATGGATGAAAGTGGAAGGATCTTTAAAGTTTCCGAATGTCCTCAGTTGTGTCGTGTAAAGCCGAGGAGACTGCAAACATTATAATTACTATTATATTAAATTTATTTACACCCAATAATTTATCAAAATCCAAATAATAAAAAATTCGAAATACTAACCCCACTTCCTTGGTAAATCCATTCTACGGCATACGAAGCGTTGCACAGCAGAACAACATGATTAAATTCTGTCCCATTCAAAATCATTTCTTCTGTAATGACAATTTCGCTAATAGAATCTTTACTTAGGGACACAGTCTCGTCACTCATCCCCTTTGTGAGGAAAACCTCCGCTTCGGGTTTTGATTGTCCATAGACAATCGAAAAGGTAGCCAATTGTATTACGAAAAGAAGGTGGCGGTTCTTCATTTCAAAAAAAAATTAGCTCCAAACTAAAATCTTTAGATTACACAAGAAAACCGCACACACCTAAAAAGAAGGTAGGAGGAAGAAGAGACTCCAACCTCTCAAAAATGCAACTGATCGCACAGAAGTGTGCTTCGTCAGTTTTTAATGTCTTATTCTGTATTTCTTTTTAATGTTCTAGTATTACAATTAATTTTTTTCTGGTGGGGTTCATGAAAAACATCCAGCAGTAAGAATATTGTGCTACTCCCTCTCTCGCGTATCCCGTTGGAAAAAATGTATACAAAACATGCAGTGCTCATGTTGATAAGCTGTGGTTTTCGAGGAGATAGTGATTGTACTTGTGATAGCATTCAGTATACAGAAGAGCGTCTGGCAATTAGTATTAACGTACATAGAGTTAAGCAATTCTATATAACAATAAATGCATACCTATACTAAAGTTATGCATAATAATATACAATAGAAGTTAAAGAGAGAATGAGAAGGTCGCTTTTATTACTGTGGGAAAAATGTAAAAATAATGCTTGCCAAGTTCAGGCTTCACTCTCTGCACTATTATTAATTTCTTCACACGGCACAGATAGGAAAACGACACAAGCCAAAACTAAAGAGGTGTCGAATGTGATTGTGTGAGCTGAATTCTCAAATTGTTGTCAATCTCTCACAAAAATTCCCGTGCAGTTGCAGTAGGAAAATTTTGTTTTGATGGAACATTTGAAATGTCTGAAAATACAAATTAAATGGTAACAGGAATTTTTATTAGACTTTTAAGTTCCAGAACGGTGGCAAGGTCCATTAAAGGTCATCTTGCAGGATAAACAGCTGCAATACTTTGTGCAACCATGTGCATGAGATTTGACTTAATTGCCAACTCCAATACACTTTAGTATACAAAGGTTACATAATATTAACGTTAATGTCTGAGAATAGATTTAAAGAATGAGAAAAGAGTAAGTTTAAGAGTTTAAGTTTAAAAGAGCAAGTCCACTAAGTGCCCGGTTGGAAATCAAGTCTTAATGGAGACCTATACTGGTCAGGCTTTAAAAAAATACACTTTATGGGGGGAAACAATTTATTGCCATTCGCCAAAATGACACAGTACTTAAATTTACACTCACAGAAGTAAATACATAAAAATAATTCATTTCAGGTTTATTTGTAAATAGTAGAAAATTGAGAAAATGGATGCATTTTTCTAAACAATCATACAAAATGTTTTGGAAAACAATACATGGATTATACTCTTTAACAAAACGTTTAGGTGAGTCATAATTTAAAATTTACCAAAACAAATAGTAAAACAGCCTAGTAGTGAGCTATTACCATACCATATTGTAAAAGCGCACAACATGAAGAATTTTTCTGTGTTCAAGGAGGTATTGGTATGAAACAAGCGATACTAATTATATACCTTATAGAGCTTTATATACTTTAACTTATAGGTATTACAAAATATCTTTTATAAATTTTATAAAATTGACGATAACCAAGAAGCATCGCCACAACCACAAATGTTCAACATGCTTCCTTATTATAATATTATTGCGTTAATCACAGTCATGTCGAAGAATCCCCGTAATAAAACTATAAAACTAGTAACGCGTCATCACAAAAACTTGCAAAAATGAGTACCAAAACGTAGATAAAAGGAATTCAAATGAACACAAAACAAAAATGCTTTTATTTAAGAGTAGATAATGGCGATAATATTTACAGACTGACTCTCAACAGTTACATACAGCTTCCCGATTTAATTGGTAAATAAAAAAGTCGAGCATAATCTAGTACTCAAAACATGGTACGCTCCTAAGATTTAAGTTTGGAATGAGAACACTTTTTTCTTTATACAAAAATGAATATACAAAAAATTGTCTTTCATTAGGAAGAGATCCACCACACAGGTCCACAGTTTTCTTAATTTAAAGATTGTACGTCACATTAATATCACCACATTCTTCCCGAGTAAACAATAAGTCATGAATACAAAAACTGAATTGTTTGAAGTTTGGAAAACATTTTTTTAACATTTTTATAAAACTTTTAAAAAATTACAGAAAAACTCGATCACATAATCTCATGTAAAACTAACTTATGTACGTTCTGGCATAAAAATCGGAAATTAGCCTACCTAATACCACCTTTGTTTATTGTACATGTAGGATTGTGTGTACACGTACATACGTAGAAAAGTGAGTAAATAGATGACTTTAAAAAATGAAAATCAACTTGCTTCCTTAATTTAATATATTTAACACAACATAATATCTTTGGTATATATACAAACAACCATGAAACGTAAATAAATACATACTAATTGATGTAATCATGTCTAGTTGTTTAGAAGCAATATGTATGGGATGGATTCGCTTCAGCAAATGCACAGCTAGTGAGTACCGCCTAAATCAACTTCACAGTTATACTTATGGTTGATAATGCTCAATCCCTACAAAGACCAATTGGTTACACCAACCTAAAGGTTGCAGACTAACTTAAGTGTAATTAATATGACGTACCTATGCACTTGCATTAAAATTACTAATCTGTTATTGCGAATTCATTACCTACCTTATTAACTGTTGCTCTGTAGAAAAGTGCTATAGTTATATGCTTAAGATTGTTCAAGTTTCCACTTCAAGTAGATTTTGGACTTCATCATCAGTCTGTTTCAAAAAATCCATACTAGCAAAATCAGAGAAATTAATTTCCCGGTATTGAACCACCTCGTAGCTGGGTTCTGTTGCCTTAAGCACCATTTCTTCAGACATTAATTCGATAGGGATCATATTTTCCTCCCTATCTCGACTAAGGTCTTCCATACTCCGCTTTACAACGGTGACAACATTTTTGTAGTCTTGTGGAGACAAAGTGTAATGACCAATACAGAAATACGTTTCCAATTTCTTCTCCAAAAACCTAAATTCGAAAATTATTAAACATTTGACGACGAGAATGTAATTACCACTACAAATACAAAAGAAGCAATATTTTCCCCCGCAGAACAACTGATTTATAAAGAATGACATTTTGGCACGTAGGTTAGGTATGTATAATCGTATCCATTGCGGAACATCAATACTTACGCTAAAAGTGACGCAACTTGATTTTTCATAGCTTCAATTTCGTCAACGTCCATATCCGACAATGCGGCGCTGTCACCTAGCGTAGCTGTTGAACCAAATTAGCATTAAAAAGTCAATCGAGGTAATATTAAGTATTAAAAAGGAAAGGAGGACGTACGAATAAGGCGCAGTAGATGCACAAAACCATAAACATGATGAAAAGACTGAATGTAATCCCCTTCTTTGCCCAAGTCCTCCGCATCAGATTGACATTTTTCCACCTGAAAATATTTTTGTCACAAACAAGAAAAAATTATCTCAGAACGAACACTTGAAAGGCTTAAATATTTTTATTACATGCGAAAACTAATTAGTTGCGCACTAAAATTCATTCATCTCTATGATGTATTCTACATTAAAATTAAGTTAATAAAAGATATATTATTTGACTGTGACTGTACGAATTCAAACTGGGGTCGCTCCGGCGGATACATTAGATTATAAATGGATTTCAGAAAATGGTCCTCCATTTCTTGACAAAATACATCTGACACACTGCCGTCAATGCGTCCACATGCTTCCCAATATTCATCTAAAATTGTGTCTACAGAAAACTTTACCGGTAGATCCAACAACTAAAAGTCAATAATGAGCATCGTTTCAATCACAAAATACAACTATATTTTATACCGAGATGAACTCAATTTTCGAGAAATCCACAGTACATACCTTGCGATTTTGCACGACCATGACCCAGTCATCAAAAAGTACTTGTTTTAGGCAATCGGGTATTTCGATGTTAACAGTGGCTTTAGCACGAAATATACCTTCCTACATTTAATTTACATTAGAAGTAAAGACACAATTTTCAGAATTAGGATCATGTAGTAAGATGTACCTCTAATTCAGATTCATCTTATACAACTTATTATCATTGTGAACATATTCTACTAATTAATATAAAAGCACATTGTCAGAATTCAACAATTTGACGAATTTCAGGTTAGAATCAGTTTAATTAATTAAGTTTATTGGTGTAACACGTTTGGCACTAAGCGTTGTATGACTTACTGGTTCAACATATCGGGGACCTTTTCGTTCTAGTTCCACATTTATTGTGTCTTTCTTCCGTCTATCATCTTGTTGTAGTTCCAATTTATTATTGTTGGGAATTCCCATTCGGGTCGTCAAGAACTTTATATCTTTCATCTTCTTCTGTCGGTCTATGGTCGGATCAATTGTACTGGAAAAAAAATGTGTTCAACTAAGAGTAGATACATCAAAAGAAAAACATTTAATGCAAGCGGCAAAGAGAAATGCAGTGTGATTCCATGTATTATGCAACTCTTTAAGTTTGCATTTTTCTTAGATTTATTTCACCATCGAACACCATGTGGATGTACATTTTAGAAAATCATTACTGTGTGGGCACTGGGCACCTGACCAATACTGATGCAAACTACTGCGTAGAATCTTTTTTTTAATCAAGCATAATGCATAGAAACACATAGTACATACATAAGCCCTTTTGGAAAAAACGAAAAATTCACCATTGAACTGTGCATGATGGTTGCCTGCCTTAATAGATTAACAAAAAGGAGTATATATTTGGCTTACATTGCCTCTATTTTCACCATTTGCAACTGATTCTGAAGACGCCTGTTTTCCTCGTTCATCTTTAGGACTTTGGATTCCTCTGTCCATTCGTCATACCTGCACAAAAAATTATTTTTGGTGTACATATACATTTAATGTACTACACAGAATATAGAGATATTAAAAGTTTACATTACTTTTTTGCCCATCCATCGAAATGCAACAAATACTCATAGGTACGTTCCACTTCCGCTGGTCCAGCATCTGTGGCTTCTGACAAGCGTGTGCACTTTTTTGTTCTCCGACGAACGATTTTAGCCGCGTACAACAAATTAGTAGGGTGATAGCCCAATACATCCTCGTGTATTTCGAAAATTGGAGGGTCGCGTTCAGGCAACACTGAAAACGACACATTTTTATATTTTTAAAATTTCAATTAACCACTTAATGTCAATTTAACTGCAAGTGTAATTTTTAAAAGGCGTTGTGTATAGAAAGCACAGGTGACATTCAATTAAAGTTACTTTTGTCTAACAATTTCGTAGTATCTTCCGTAATATTTTTAAATGAATTTCATTTAAAGTATTTCTTACTATTATATTGTCCTTCTAAAATTACGTACACCAACACCTTCCTCAAACGCTAATGTAGAGATACAATTTTTAAACATTCGTATTTTACGCTTTTCATTCATAGGAAACAGGACTTGGTTGATTTCTCAAGGCCACTGTTTTTGAAATATCTTCTAAGTACTCCACATAAATACATTTCTTGTCTTGCCTGATGATGCTTAAAAACACTAACAACTAAAATCAGTGACACGGAGCTGATGTCATATTCGACAAAAGATTTACTAGGGTCTTGTTATAATGTAATATACCTGTTGGTAACTCGTTTCTTTTCGGTTTAGCGTCTTGGTCTTGCATCATTACAGATGACAGGTTTGGATCCTCCTCAGGTTTTTGTATTTCAATTCCAAGTAATCCTATGTGCACGAAAATGTAAACATAAAAAAATTAAGAAAACAAATTTTATTAAAATTAGGATTTTATATAACCACACGAACCACCGCCCGCTATTTGATTCCCCATGATGTCGCATGCGTTCTGAAAATTGAAAATAGTACAAATTTTTAACTACAAAATTTCTTTTTGACATACTTGCAAACCCTTACAGAAAAGCATTCATCAACCGACCGTCGTGAACCGTGAATGACGAACGGCCACTAATGATTCTAGTGTTTTATAATATCGTCCTGAGAATTGAACAGGAAATCTTAAAAATTTGGTGAATTTATCTTTGCAATTTTATTCTTGTTTACTTGTAGAATTTGTAATAAAAATGACAGGTGTTGTGCGCGGCAAAGAAGAACCTGGACCAAAGTATATATTGTGTGGTCAAAAATTAGCGGTAATACGCCTACTCATTTGCCTAGTGTAGTACGCCTGCACTATTTAGTATATTGTTTCAGAAATGACTTCTCGAGGCAGTCGAGAAGTCTTATCGTTTGGTTTCTTTCTACTAAATAAATTTGGCATAAAGCAAATGGCAAACGCCAATTAAAACGTGTGATATACCATTCGACCAGAATTTTACGCTGATTTCAATGGTGTATGACATAGTTTGCGGAAAGTAGAAATAAGGTCAAAAATTTAGATTTTAGTTCAAAATTTTACACTATAGTAAAGGTACATTAATTACGTTATTTTACACTATTAAAGGGCAACATATGTGGGTAAACTGTATTTATTTTATGATTTATTTGTTGGATGCACGAATAAATAGACAAAGTGGAAGGAAAATTTAATCCATAATTAAACTATTTATTACCGGCCTTCACATTCAAAATTCATTTACAATACAATTAATTTTATTCTTTTAATTTCTGTAATATCTCTAAACGTATTTTCTATAGTAAAATTATTCTAAATTATATAATGTATAATAATAACTTTTATTATTCCTTCGATTCTGCCACAAACGGAATATTTTAAACGTTAATTTGTGAAATCGAAAGTGGTGGGTCGTAGTTATTCCGATTCAGCTTCTGAAAAGAGGGCAGCTTCAGTATCATCGGAAGAAATATTTCCCCCTTCTTCAGAATTTACTTCGCTTTCTACTCCTCCTCCTTCTTCTTCAGAACCCTTTTCACCTTCTTCAGTATCCATACTAAAAGTATTGGACTCTCCAAGTCCTCCAAATGGTTGTGAACTCATCATTTCTCCATCGAGGTTTTTGTGTTTCAATTGACCAATCCAGAATGCATTTGAAATTCCTTCCATAGATAGAATCTCTCGGATACGGAACACTAACCGTTCCAATGTCCGCTTCACCAGTGGGATATAGCGCACCATCAGTTGATCTTTGACAACCTAAAAATAGAAACAGTATGTAAAACAATGTAGTTACTATTTACTATTGTCACTTTCAGTTGTGCAGCCTTTATTCTACCTTTGAGTGTTCACAAACGTATTGTAAACGTCTTGTTGGTCCTTGCAAGTCACGGCAAAATTCATGCGCTTTTTCGGGTTGTTTTTTAAAAAGCTCTGGTAGCATATGTGAACCGCCTGTCGTAAAAGCTTCTAGAAAAATTCTGGTGTGCTGTATAGAAAAATAAAATTTATCTAGGATATAGCAACAACAGTAACAAGTAAATGTATTTTTCTTTATTCCAATGAAAAAGCTAACCTTTAGCATGGGAGCCATTATAATCTTCTTTGGATTCCTTTGAGCAACTATGACCAATCGTTTGAGAACGCCCATAGCATCTGACCACAGCTCCAACAAATCTTCATAATCTCCTCTTTTCCGACCCTACGTCGTACGTTCAGTAAGCATTATATAATATTTCAACAACTATTTTCCAAGGACAGAACGAATAAATTATTGTTAATACAAATGTGTATTTACGTATTTGTAAACATGGTGTGAGAGTCCCGAGGTCAAAATAGTAAACCATGTATGAAAATTGCCCTTGCTACAAGTCTGGTAGACGGCGGTGCATGGAATTGGAGCCTCGTCGTCATCAGGGATCAATTTTTCTATCACTGAATGTATCACTTTAATTGGCTTCGTGGCCATAGAGAGCCAACTTTTCAAGAAAAATGTGACTTGAGATGAACTCAGCTTCCAATTTCGCGTCAAATAAGATTTCACCACAATGCCTGTGTTACGTCCCACAAAAAAATTATACAATGGAAGTATCATTAAAAACAAAATTAATGAAATCAGCATTGGCTATCGGCAATAAATATGAAACAAATTAAAACTTACCAACAGCTTTTCTAATTGCATCTTTATCGTCCAATAAATCATGAACATTTTTTAATAGTTTAATGTGGTCCTCCGCTGTCGATGTTTCAATGGCATTGTCAGCGAGATGTGTTAAATATTGTGCCATGTGCCTCACCATTTCAGACATTGGTGCATTTTCCGCCGTATCACCAGAACCTGGAAGAGTGCGCAATGCAATAGTCCGAATATTATCCGAAATTAAGGCCTCTTTGTCCCCTTCAAATGCTGTTACAGCTTCAAAGTAAACAGTCAACGAGTTTATTAACAATCGATAGCAGGCTTCAGCCTTCTTACGCTTTACATCAGGCAAACATCCATCCTGCTGCAAATTTAAATTAAAATGAAGTTCAATTAAAGATTCAAGCGAATGCTTGAATGTACAATGAGATCGTCTATTCCATGCTCTTATTATAGGCTGCAGCTACACATTATTATAAATGTATGGAAAGTCTCCTAGCCCACCTCACTGTGCACTGACTGCTCATAAGTATTTTATTTAAAATAAAATAAACATTAAGTTCTTACATCATAAGCTGCACTAATGGTTTCCAGGTGGCACAAAATAGAATTTAGAAATCCGTCGACTTTCAATATGTCAAACGGATTTGTGTGATCCAGCGCTTGCCATCTGATCTCCGTCAGGAGAAAGGCCAATGTTCCCATAGATAACACCTCTACCTCTTGCAGCAGAGGCAGAGGCACCGTCGTCTGAGTGGACAAGTTGACCAAAAGGGACGCGAAATCAATATCCACGTAGTCCATGTTTAGAGGATATTTCAGGAATGAAAACACCTGCAAAAAAGTTGCATTGATAAATAAGACCTTAAATTCGACACTCAAAGGGAATCAATTGTTTGCATTATTAAATGTTTTAATAAATCATATCAAAGCTTGGATAATTCGAAATCCGGATTAACGGAATATAATCTTCAACCAACCGAATCAAACTCGAAAGTTGTCCTACACCTACATGTACACACAGAAAGATTTAAGTCACTCAACAAAAGGCGTGAGTGCCTCCGCCTCAATGACCCTAATCCATGGCAAATAAACTAATTTTGCCAAAAAAAAACATTTAATCCGTCAAGACATTTTAATCCTTATTCCTAACAAAAAGCAAATAATCTCCAAGCTGTTCACAAAAACCTGATTAACCTCTAAATATTACCTTCACATCAAG
>JABASC010002105.1:0-19142 GCA_019776185.1 Plutomurus gul | reverse complement strand
AACAATAAATACAGTAAATAACATTGTTACATTAGGCAAGACACTTTGCTGGTGATAATATTTTATACGGATAAACCGTTGCGTTGTCATTTTTTCATTAGTATTGTTTTGACAGACGAGAGCCGTGCAGAGTATCGAGCACACTTGCCTATGTACTTGTGACTTGACTCTCGAGTCGACTCACTGACTCTGCTAAATGGCTTAGTTAATTTGACCGTAAAAACATGTCGAGATGAAGTCATGAGTAGTGGCAGGCCATAGGATGGTGTCCTCTGGTAGGTTTCGACTAGCTCTTGGTACTACATAGTACACATGGTATGTAGGTATTAGGGTGGCAAGATGTGTACACAATGGTTGTGGTTTGATGCAGAGTACATTGTATGCAACAAAGTGCATCTCTGTAAATGCGTCAGTTTGACTGCGTGTAGCAAGACTTTGGAATGGATTGAGGAGAATGCTATTAGTATCTGTATGTGGTGAAGAGAGATGAAATGAGTGAGCAAAGTTATGTAATACAGTCACCAGTCTCAGTCACTCAGTCAGTCCCCACAGTACCAGTCAGTTCAAAAGAGCAGTAGTCAAGTCATTTTGTACTCTTTCCATGTATGTGAGTTTGTACTACTTGTTTTTCTGCAACAGTAGAAACATGACAGCTACCCAAATTGAAAAAAGTTGTGGCAGTTACTTATGGGCCAGTGTATTATATAGAGAGCAGGAACAGCAGCAGCAGCAGCAGTATTAGAGATGAGAGTAAGTGTAATATTTAGTGGTTGAATTGGTAGAGGACGACTCGTATAGCCGTGTACACTGTACGTGTGTGCAGACAGAACTTATAGCAATGGATGAGTAAGATACGATGATGATGTGATATAATGTACATACATACTAGTAGAAGATAGAGAGATATAGAATCTAAGTAAGTAAGTATACTTCTGTATTATGTTTCATGTAGCACAGAGTTTGCAAGTTTTGAATCTAGGCAAGTGGAGTCGAGTCGATTCTAGTAGTCAAGAGTCAAGTCAGAAAAGTCGTGACATGGAATTTAGATTACATTACATTTTGCATTACAACACCAAGTCTTTTTACGATATTAGCGACGAGCGTGGGCATCTCTTGTCTTGTTCCATTATGTTCTGTTGTAGTTTGTGTGCAATAATGTGTTTGTTCGTTCCCATGTGCGAAGTTCGTTTGTTGGTGGGGATGGTCGGCGATTGAGACTACAATATACGCATTACCAGCAGATATATACCTAAGTATGGGATGTTGATTGACTTGTGCGGTACATTTATGGTAAGACAAGATAACCAAGGCAAGTCAAACCAAACCAGACTGGATTCTATTGCTTTGGTTGAATTTAAGTTGGTCGCTGCATGCCATGTATTCAAGGCATAGATTAGCTTCTAGGGAATTTATCTATTCCATTCTCTAAGCCACAATTCCATTGTACTTTCTATTATGGGCTACGTACATTCATATATACTAGAAGAGACGGGGGTGGGGATGTATAACTTTTAGCGGACATTGTCGAATACAATGAAATATGTATAAGTAAATGTCCATGTGAATACGATCGGGAACTGAACGAAAGCCATTTCAATCTTCTTCTTGCTAATGTTCAGTTAAAAGATGGGGAAGTAAATCAATGGGCTACAGCTGAGTTATGAAGTGAGACGATGGCTGCTTGGCTCTTATTTAATCCACTACTACCAAGCCATCATAACCAAATGCTTTGATGATGGGATTTTGTTTTATGTACAAGAAAGGAAGATGGAAATAATGAGCTAAGAATGAAAAATCAAGCAAGACAAAACAAAACAGAAAGGCTTTGCATCCATCTGACCTCTCTCTCTCTCTCTCTTCTCTCTCAATACGTAGTCTCGTAGTCTATTCCAATACCTGCAGCACAGAAACTTCCCACCGCAACAACCATAGCCAAACCAATTCAACTCCCAAATACATACATCAAAGAGATTCGATGGGATGCATTTCTAGCTTTATGACTGCGAGTCAAGATATGATTTGAAACAATACGATATAAAATACTCACAAAGAGTACAATGACGAGACCAACTCTCACACACACAGTATATATAGATGTACAAATCACAGTGTGCTTTTTAGTATATGATGTCGGTACTGTGTGTGCTCAAGCTTTGTTTCTCGTCTGTATAGTTTGTGGTTGGTGAGCGAGTGTGATAACGAAAATTCGCCATTACGGTCGATATTATGATGAAGACAAAAGTTTTGCTCCCCACAATATTACAACACCATTTTCCCTTCTTTATTTCCGATAACCACAAGGTTGCTGTATTATTGTTCAATTTTTGATGAAAAAAGGTCGCTGGTTCTCTCTCTCCTCTCTCTCTCTCTCTCTCTTGTCTTTATTTGATTCTATCCTCGTACGTCCACTCAACTCACTTCACAATAAGTCGACGTATCTTCTGATTGTTTCATTGTATAGTTTTTGAACTGTGTAATGTACGGATGTAATGCTAGGGCAATACAATGCACCCACTCAGCTTCAGGAAGAGCATTCATTTCTTGAACATTTTTTACAAACGAATTTTCTAATACACGACGATCGTAAATGAACTAAGGAACACTTTATATTTTCAATGCCAAAGTGATGCTTTTAGGGGGTTTCCTACAGGCTACACTGAAGAGGGTTCCTATTAGCTCTTTCCATTTTATTTGTATTTATCTCGATATTTGCTTATTGACGAGGAACTACGATCGAATATTACTTCCAGTACACAGTCTCGATTACTGTAGGCTCTCGGCAGTGTTCAGGCACACATCCGTAACAGCTACAAATAGTAGAGCAACATCTTCTTCTGAGCGTCCTATACAAAAGCCAGCATCACATACAAGTAGTGGTACTCGTAGTACCCCTAGTCCACAGAGTTAATATATCTAGGAAATAGCCAAAGCGAATATTTCATGACTGGTAGCCGGTTTAATGGTATTTACTATAGTATTGATAACACTTCATCTTCCTTCACTTCATTCCGTTATGAGTACGAGAGGCTACGGCTAACTATTATCGAACGATGAAATGTCCTCTCTAAATCTCTGCACACAATGTTGCTTCGTTCGTATGTATGTAGCCTGGCTGTGTGTATGTGTGGAAGCATGGAAGAGAAAACAAAGCAGTAGCCCTCAGCTGGTACAATTGTTCATGGCAAAGTCAAGTCATATTCATGATGATCAGGTCCTCTATTCTATTCTCAGATTTTGGATTCCGGCACGACCCGTTACATTACATTGAATGGTTTATGTGTAACTATGTAATTTAATCGAAAATTACTTGTTTGTTCCATGCCGGCCGTGCATATGGACATTGTTCATGTGCGTAGAGAGAGAGAGAGAGAGATTTCGACTCTATGGGCATGTTGTAAACGAGCGGACACACACACACACACACATGCATATATTACTACTGGCTAACATGAGACGTACATAAAACAATCGCTATATAAGTTTGAGAGCGATAAAGAATAATAAAGGAGGCAAGTCCTACGCGCCTAGTGTTTTATCTCAGCAGTTTATTCCAGTCTAGTAAAGTACGAGACTAGTGTGTAAGTAAAATGGTGGAAACGGCGATCGAGTAGGCTTTCTATGGTATTTTATGTTGTATTAGCAACTGCATGCTTTCATATTAGCAGAAGAGGTACATATAGCCGCTATTGCTATGTGCAGCATTGTGTACGTGTGGAGTGACTGGCTGGCTGGCGTTAGATACATACGTGGATTATGGATGAATGTGTGTGTGTGGTCAGTCGAATGTGACTCGGAAAGTGGTAATGAGTTGGAAGGACTGGATGTCGATGGGGAACCGGTATCTGCACATTCTCCGCGTAATGTTTTCTATGTAATCATCAATGTTCTACAACATGCTATTCTATTGAGTCCGAAGCTTCGTATCGCAAGATCGTTGTTTTGTTTAGTTAGTCATGTCAGATGTAAGAACAATAAGGACTACAATTCAACTGTATCTATATTATATATATTTATATGCGTGTGTAGGTAGGTAGGTAGGTAGGTAGTAGGTAGGTAGGTAGATACACATGAACTTGTTTAATTTTCAAAGGAACCCCTTGTTTGTAGGAATTTACTTTAATGCCCTTCTGGACTGGGCAGCAGTCCAGCCAAGTGTTGTTTGCGTAATTGTGTGTGTGTGTTCTTGCTTGGTTGTTTGCTTGTGTGTGCTGCCTAATAATGCTTGAACGCGAGCTCTGCTTCACACTATCATGTATGTATTTAGTAAGGTATGCCGATGGTGCTTGTAAATTTCTTACAAGTAAAATTTCCACTTAAATTCACTCTTTGTTTTATTTACAGGAAAGCAAACAGCGTATGCATGTGAAGGAACGATCCTGCGACTGGATTGTGAGCCAGGCAAGGTGATTCATCTGATTCGGGCCATTTATGGTCGATTCTCCATCACAATTTGCAATGAGAATGGGAACACGGAGTGGAGTGTGAATTGCGGCAGTCCAAAATCCATCCTGGTCCTCAATGGAACGTACGTGTTGAATTGACATACTTTCTTTTACTATCCCATCCATTTTGCATGTGGTACATCCTTGCACTTGGTGGAGAAGAAGAGTTTAAATATAATCTGTTCTCTATGTGTCTCACAAGCAGCAGCAGAGCAGACACTGAACTTAATGCATGTACAATATATATGTACACCGTGAATACGCATTGTGGGTAAAAGGTACAATGGCATCGCTCTCGAGTCAACTTAATAGGAAGACAGAAGGTAGTTATTTCGTTGTAGGCACCTATGGACGAACAATAAATACACAATGGAGCAGAGTAAACTAAGTATCTGTATAACAATGTGTAGTAAGTAATGTTAATGTTAAGGAAGCATTTCTTTCTTTTCTTCTCTGCACACTTCTGTCTGCTATCCTAAATCCATCTTTGGTAATTGCATTGTGTCCATAATAGAGCAGTTCCGTTCAGTAGTTCTCCTCACTTCACTTCACAGCCGATGAGCAGAGAGCAGCCGGAGAGCAGAGCACATCAGACTTGTATCACTTGTATCCCTGTATCACTGTGAAAAACATACTCATCTTCAGTGAAGCAGACGAACAGTGCCACACCATTCACCGTGTGCTGATGCTGTGCACTGTGAAATCTGTAGCACATTCGCAGCTCTAGTAATATATTACTGTAATGGTAATAGCGGTAGTCTAGTGCAGCACTAATGGTCGTAATGACACATCATCATCATCATTGTCGAGTGGACTGTAATAATTGGGATGATGAGCTTTGTCTACTTTTCTTATTCGTCAATAGATTTATGCACGTACATATAGCTACGTACACACACAACACACACAACATCTCTCACCACCACTCTTCTTGTGTTATCGCAGTTGTTTGCTACTTTCAATTGCTAACTTTGAATACAATCATTTTCAATGCTTCTTCCACTACTGTCCTCCTTACAGGATCTGTTTTTTTCCCTCCTCCTGGCCATATATTCATTCCCATTAGAAGTACGTGCATCTTTCTCGTTCCCTTATTACTATTGCCAGTGCACCATTAATATTTAAATGCTCACATCAAGTATACGCTGCTAGTGGAACATTTTATTGTATGGTTTGGGATTGTTGTGCACTCCCTTACATTACATATAATAGTTTTATATAGGTGCCAGTAGCACATTCTTGTATGTATCTCAGTAGAAATTTGATATTGTTAATGTGAGAGCAATCGTTTTACCTCGATGGCATTTTTCGAGCGTTTGACAATGAACTGTGTAAGTAATCAGCAATAGGTTGTTCACTCAGCACATTTATTGTATTCCATTGTAAGATAGAGCACATTTTCAGCCTAAATTAGGTGCAATTAGGGAGAGAGTCAAGTCAAGTGGTAGCAGTGGTAACAGTCAAGGTTTTCCTAAGTAATGCATTAGCAGTCTGAAGGAATTCTACAAACGAACGATAAATACGATAAAAATTACAGTTTTTTAACCGTTCACTTTTGCAAATTAAGACAGTGTAGTTGCTAGGAATCGCATTGGCATTACTAGTCTCTAAATACATCTTGTCTGTGGCAATGATGGGAGAAATAAATTGGAAATTGCACAGACGGTAAGAATGTAGCTAATAACAACTCGTATATATAAGCATTGAACCATCACTATTGGCATTGGTATGTGGGAATCGTGAGGAAAATAAAGACGTTGTAAGGATTCAAACACATGTATTTATTATTTAGTCTTGTAGGTTCCCTTTTTCTGCTGCTGCCATTCAGAGATGCATACATACGTAATGGTTAGCGGTAAAACAGTGTAAAGCTGTCATCGACTCAGTAATTGTTATCCAATAGTTATTTACGTTGAGCCTATAGTTTGTAGTAATAAAAACGCATTACTGACATACACTTCCTATATGACTACCATTAGGGAGTCAGTCAGTTAAATTGTCTCTCAGTGTCAGTCAGTAGTCAGTGTGCGCAGTAGTGGAGCCGATTGAATGACTGGCCTTTCTGCCGCTGTGCCAGTGTTTATTCAATGAGGATCCGTTACAAGACGGATGTAAATATCAGTCTGATTGTGAGAAGAATATTGTAAGTATTAATATTACAAGCACTCACAATCAGAATATCTGACGGTAGAAGTAAGTGGTAGGAATAAGTGGTGAATGGAAGAAGGTTGAGATCGAGAATAGTAGTGCATTGTTCTGATTGCAGGTAGGTAGGTAGGTGGAGAAATGGAGAAATTTATGAGCTGCACATAATACAAAGGGGTGCTTACAACTTCTCTATTCCTTTTTGACTTTAGTCAGTCGGGCTCCTATAGCTTTGTACTTTTGTATATGTATATATCTGTAGTATACCAGTATATCTGTATATAAGATTGGATGAAGAAGTGTAACTCTGTGTATGTGTATTTGTATGTTTTATGTGTTATTGTAAAGGCGAGGAGTCAAGTCCAGTTGGATGGAGGAATCAATAGTCGACGATGAGAATATTCAATCGAACCAAGTTACATTGACTGCTATAATACAATTCAGTACAATTCAATTTAATTCAGCTTCGAGTGTTAAGTTAACGTTATTTTGAAACGCCTTTTTCTCTGTAAGGCATCACAACAAAGGAAAGCAAATCAAAGCAGAATAGAATGAGAGAAAAGAAGGACCTCACTCAAAAATCAACTTGGCTTTTGTTGTTTTGTACTTGATGTTGATGGTTCGTTTAGTTTGGTAGGATGTTGTTAGCCAGGCTTGGTTGGGCCTGTTAGTGAATACAAAGAGCATTGGTGAGAGCCAGGCAGGGAGAGAATGGCGTTCTCTGTGTGCCTCCTGTGTAATGCACCTAGTTCATAGTATTGTCATGTCTCCATGTAATGAAATGATGTATGCTGTCGATATGTATCTAATAATAAAACAACGCTTTATCTCTTTGTAGATGCAATTATCAGAGGAGTTGCAGTGTCATGGCCAGCACTAAAACTTTCGGTGACCCCTGCCCTGGTACTGTCAAGTACCTTGAAGTTCAGTATCAATGTATTCCAGGTAAGACTTTCTAATTCGTCAGATCAATAACTATTATTACCCACTACTGCTTAACAGTTGTATACAACATGTTTTTTCACTGTACTACATACTTCCATATAAGTAATGTGTATATATAGTACATATTTAGTGTATTATGTGGTGTCCCTATTATACCTATAGTTAATGTTATGTATATATAGAGAGAGGGTAATAGTTAGTGTGAATGTGTGGTGTGCTGGTGAATGGATTTAGACACACACACACAGACACACAAGCAATAGCTGATAGGATCTTATTTAGACAGTTGCTACTCGCAACGTGTGTACGGTGGAAACCAGTCCAGTTAAGATAAAATAATACGGAGCATAATAAAATGGATCGACCTAAAGCCCAAAGGATTTTCTTGCTACTTATAGGAAAGTAGTGACTTAAGTAAGTCTAACAAACACCAATCAATCCAACGAGTCGTAGTAGTGGCCCAGGTGGGAGCTCTACTGTGTGCATGTACATACATACTACAACAACAACGTGTGGGTAATGCAGTACGAGGATATTTAAGATTGTATTTATACGAGCATTATAAAAGAGACCTGGTTTTCTTACGGATGAAAGAAGAATGAAAGGCAAACTGGAGCGATTTTATACACGTCTTAAAGTGTTGCAGAGCATTCTTGTTGTATAGTGAGCTGTGTTGTATATTATTGTTGACTTTGCATCGTTTGAAAGTTATATTGAATATTGAAGGATGACTTTAGACATGAGAAGACAAGACAAGAAGACAGATAAACAGTCTGACAGATAGAGATGAGAATGGTGTTATCATCTCCTGCTTAAAAAGAACCACAACAGCACGACCACAATGATGCGACTTGGCATATGAGAAGTGAAGCCAAGTCAAGTCGGCTTTTCTTCCAATCTTCTTTTCTTCTTTATCTGTTATCCATATCTACTCTGGTTGCCATTGCAGTTAATGGCTGACATGATGACGGCGTTGTTGGGTGTTGTTCTGATTGTCTTAAATGTGAAGGAAGGGCTCTTTACTTATTTCATATTCTCTGTTGCTTGCTCTCTCACTAAAAGTGTTGACGTTTCGCATAAAAAACTATGATGAGGCATATAGGATGACGAGTGGAAAATAATAAGTCTGAGTACAGCCGTCTGTCTAAACCAAAATTCATATGAATGCCTGTGCATAATTGATTTGATGTTATCACCACCTTAGAATGCTTACCTGCCTGCCCACATGAGCCATGAATGAGTGAATTACATTACAAATACTAATCTAATCTTAGAATTTCTCTCTCTGAATCACTGCTGCTCGCTCAGGTACTTGTTGTTGTTCTTGTTGTTCTTGGCCAGTAATTTTGCCAGCTTCCCCACCCGAGAATATAATGTACTACATCGTCTCGCTTCTATTTCTATGTCTAACAAATAATTAGCACAGTTGAGAAGCATTCTCTTAAGAATTTCAATGTACGCACTCGATGGTGCTTGCTCCTTGGAGAATATTCTTTTTAATATTTATAACATGTGTGTGTGTGTGTGTGCATGTACCTAGAAGAGGGTGAATATTATTGGTACAACTATGCACACAAAAATTACCAACAGCCAAGAAAGTACTACAAGCAGAATTTAATTGCTGAAAATACGTGAGTAATTACTATTATAAAGAGGATCGTAGTTGTTGTTGGCTAATATGGTTAGGAGGAAGATGGGCCAGCCAGCCAGCCAGCCAGCAGCACAATGGAAGGAAATCATATTAAAGAAGAGTTTGGATGGCTGCTTAGAGTGGATGCTTGGGAGACAAAAGTGATCGAGTGAGCAAGTAATAGAAACGGTATAGACGAATGACGGAGTGAATAGTATGATGAGTCATGATGGTGCATCAACTCGGGGAGAATTAGGATCAGGTGTAAATGAGTACTGGGCTCATCGCCCCATTTCATCATTTTAAATGAATTAGTAGGCTGACGAAGCTTCACAGTTTTAATCTAATATGCATAGAGTGTGGAGCCTTAATTTTAACCATTGGATAGCAGCAGCAGCGAACTAGTGATGGAAAGAGGCAAGTGCGATATGAATTATAATTACAGTGGAGAAGTGTTAGCAGCCAACTTGGCGATGGATTTAAATTGTGCCATAGAATGATTACTACGAGTAGTAGTACACCATGTAGACAGAACTACTAGTAGTTCTGCTGATCATCAATACTATTCCTATGTATGTACATATAGGCAGACAGACTGAAATGGCCCACTGTGTGTTTGCATAGGTTTAATTACTAGTTTGATCGTAGATATTCTAATTTTTCAAAGTGCAACCAAAAATATTTACGTACTTTTCTCGATTTTCTCTGCTGCTGCAAAGTAACTATGCAGTAGTATGCATGGTGTTATTAAAGCAAGCGCGCCTTCAATAATGCGGGCACATGTCATAAAGTTTTCATACAAATTATAAGAGAATCAACATAAACCTAACAATTTGTGGTGTGGAAAATTGTAATATTTTTGCCTTTCGTGCTAAACGGGATTGTATGTAGATATTCTGATAGAAGAAAATATATATGTACTTACGAAGTTTCCGTTTCTCAAGGTGGATAAGTAAAACAGGGTTTCAGCTGACAACAAAGGAAAGTTGGCATATGTTAAGTAATAATAATATTGGCTTTCGTGTTGCTTATTAGTTTGTATGAGAATCCTCAGTGCTTCATCCCCACCATCCATGCATTCTTTTTACCCCTTAATTTAATTGTATGTCACAAAAAGAAGGTTGGAGTCGCTCGTGGCAGCAAGGGATAGTCACTAATCACAGTTGCATCATACGGAATGGTATAAAAGACCGAGAGTTCAAAAGAGAATTGAGTATAAATGTAATGTATAATGTATGTATAGACTGCGTGCATGAATGGCATCATGAATTTATAAGGTAGGTAGGCTGAGCTTTTACAATTATGAAGAGAAGAAGAGCTGTTACTTCATCCCAGCCTTCTCTCTTAGCAACACATCAGTTCAGGTAATGGCACATTACATTTACCTTTGCCATCGTTTGCAGTATTGCCTTCTTTTTCACTACCAATGCCATGAATGGTACGGCGAATTCCTCTGTTTTGTGGTTGGGTTCGTCTGTTTAATCGAATTTCACCTCGACAGATGCATATCCCTTCGATCGCATATCCACCTTGTGTGCACAATCCTCACCCTACTTGCAAATTGCTGCACCTTTGACTTTGACTAGTAGACATTAACCATTCCTCTATCATCCGAGCAGCTGTTCAGTGGTGCAAAGCTATACTAGAAATCTCGACACCCACTTCAAATTATCCCATTTTCAAGATATAAAAACCTTGCATCCTTTACCTACATTTTCAAGTAGACAAAAGGATATTTTAATTATCCTTTGATTGCATAATTATGAATTTAGCATAAAAAACTAACCTGGTTTACTGGAAAAGATTTAATAATGCAAATGTTGGGTTATCAAGTTTTGTCCGTTGTCTTGTAGTTTATATTATGTTCATGTTGGGTGTAGGCCGTCTGTTTACAGGCAATAACGTGAGACGCGTGTGTGTTTCTGGAAGGGGCATGCATCTTGGAGGGGAAATGTTCGGTTGCTTGGCTTTCTCAGCTGATGATGATGATGATGGCAAGGCATTGGGCACCACAGTGCTCTTGAGTGACTCACAATGTATAATTTTGTTAGTTTGAGGAGGAAACAATAACCTTTGGAATGACGGCATAGAAAAGAAAAGAAAATGCACTTGGGTGAGCTAAAAGTTACAATGCTGCATGCACACATAAGGATGGACAGCAGCGCATATTACTAATAACTGTGCCTTGGCATCTATACTTAAAGAGTACATAGTAGATGTTAGATACGACGACTCAGTACAAAAGAAAAGAAAACTGTTGTTCTGAAGGTAATATGTTATGTGTGTGTGGTGTGTGTGGTGCTACTATATTCCCTCTATTTGCACGTAGCAGCATTGAAAAGCAGTTTGGCTGATATCTTTCCTTCATTTCTGTTGCAATAACATTTTGAGGTAACACATTAAGTATAAGTTAAATATAATGGTACTACTACTACTACTGTTGGCATTGATAGTGGCTGGTCAGCAACTCTGTTGTCACGTAGCATTTCTTATGTAGTATACATAGGCCTGTGTGTAATATAACAGCAATATACACGAATGTATACATTTATCCACTGCAAATAACCTCAGAGTTCCATACATAGCTTGCCATTATATTATTAGTACAACGTACTAGGTACATATGAGTACGTTCACGTATGTTTTATGGTTAGTTCAGTGATTGAATATTTTCGAGTGGCAGGCAGGCAGGCAGGCCAGGTATACGTACACAGTGCTGCAAGCGTAACATGTGTGCGTAGGGTAAGTGTAGGTGCCTACGATTGTCTAGCACAATATAATATAGGAAGACGGAGACGAGAAGTGGGCAGAGAAAAGTTTTTGCGAAAAGAGCACGATGCTTTTAGAGACCACACCGCAACTACATGCATTTTTGAGTCGGAGACTAGTCAAATAGAGTTGAGTGAGTGCGGGACGAGAGAGAACTGTTAGCTCTGAACGTGGTATTATGATACCTATGTAATAATGTATTGTATGCATAAAAACAAGTTAGTTGATATAGAAGTGCGATAGTTATTTATAGTATCCTTTCATGTGGAGCTGAAGCCATGGCGTGCCATAAGATTGAATATTATGACGTAAGGGCATGGATTCTGTGCTAGATACCCAATAATTATGTTCAAGAGCGGGGTAGAAACAGAGTGGAAGTTGATTGCAATATGTTGTAGCTACTAAACGTTTCTGCTTCATTGAACCAAGGCGAAGCAACGAGCTGAAGTTGAGACTCTTGTCCAGGCTAAAAGCGTGCACTCACTCTCTCCCTACCTCCAATAGTGGAAGTAGTGGAAGCAGTCGGCTCAACGGTAGCAGCACCTAGTCCTGGTCCTAGGGTCGGACTTTGAACAAACTGGGCTAACCATACCAAACGAATTGCCAGTGGCTTCGTTGGCTTCATTGGTTCTACTCGGCTTTTGCTATTTGCTAATATGTATGTGGTTAGTATAATGTTATGTGTGTGTGTGTGTGTCTGTGTGTGTGTGTGTAGAAGCTGCACTTACTTACACTACTAAACTTGGAGTAGTTCTTGCTTTGCTGCTCAAGCTCAGAAACTTCATTTCTCAACTCAAGTGAACTGGTAAAACTGTGAACGCCGCCGTCGCTGCTGCTGCTGCTGCTGCTGCTGCTCTGCCTCTGTTCTTTCTGCTTGTCGGCAAGCACAATCATATAAATCTAACTATCTTCAATATGTAATGCATTTCTTACATTCGTTACTAGCACATTTAGTTATGACTAACGTCTTGCCGCTTATCGCTGTCTATGGTCAACAGTAAGCTAGTTGAGTTGACTTAGCTTTCGGTTGAGTGGAGTCGAAGTGGAAGAAATGAATTTCCACCTCCACTCCACTCCACCATACTACGTACGTACGTTATGTACGTACATGTGTATCTACAGATATGATTACGTCTAGGCTGCAATCATATTTATACTTACGGTTTACATTGCATTAAGAGGAAAGAAATGGCGCTGCTGTCGAGCACCCAGCCACACACACACACACCAAAGAGTAAACGTTCAAGAAGCTAGCTGGCAGCCAGTTAGAGAGCCTTGTGTACTTCATCCGCTAATACTACTTACTACTTCTACGTTTTCCCTAATCGCAGTCGTAATCGTAATAAGACTTGAAATGTGGATGTGATGAAAATCCAAAGGGAAGTTTAACGGAGGTTCGACTGAGTTTCTGTAACTGCGTTCGCCCATGCTCCTCCTCAGTTGGAGAAATGCAGTAGTTAGTGGAAAGGAGAGCTGAGAGAGAGAGAGAGAGAGAGAGAGAGTTGAAGAATGTACATATTCCTGAGAATTCTAATAATATGTGTGCATGTCGTCGTGTTGGTATGTTTTAGTGCTATCAGTTATGTAGCCAGTATCCAGGAATGAGATAGAGGTGGAGAGTAGGAGAGTACAGCGTACAGATAGATCATAAAGGAACAGAGAAGCAGGTGTTTGGTATGTGCCATGTGCCTATTGGCAAAACGTTGTTTTATTGTTAGTGGAAGATTTCGCTTAATTTAATGCTAGTGACATGACATGACTTTGACCGAGGAATTTGATGTAATTTAGCGAGCTCGTTGACGTCGACAACTCCGAGAAGCGTGACAGGAGGTCGTCCTGGCTCCAACCCCATATCTCCGTGGCTAAGCCCGTCCAATCCAGTTGGAAATGTGGATACTAAGTCAATAGGAAGCAGCACCGCTGTCAAAGGCCTCCTCGCGAATGCAAACAGTAATAATGAAGAGCCGCTTCCTCCAGATATCATTCCGTACGGTACGCAGTTAGGAAGTAATCAGAGTCAATCTGTCTTCGGACTCCCAGTTCCGGACGTGGAGGGCCCATCCGTCATTGCGACGACCACAGTGGCCTCGTCAACGTCTTCCAAGAGTGCCGTCCTTAGTGAGGTGAACCCTTTGTTTCCTCCGGCCGAGAGAGATGACGATGGCAAGGACTTGTCACAAGAAACCTCCGTCGTGGGCACTGAAAACGAGTACAAGTCATGGGGAGGTGGCGGAGGAGGCGGCGGCGGCGGCGAAGATGTCACCGAAAGTTGGGATTGGTCCGCTCAATTCGAAAGTCCTAGGCCTAAAGATGGCAATGGCATGGACAATATGTGGTCTGATAAAACCGTGGAGAACGGCAATGGCCCTCCATCTCACGACAAGGGCATTTCTGTGGTGACTCAGAGTCCTGCTGTCCTGCCCACGCAAAATAGTCATCATGGTCCTCAAGATGAAGTGGACTTGGAGCGCGAAAGCCATCCACCGTCTCCAGGTAAAACCGACACATTTCAATCATTTCACAACCCTAATTTTCAATTTAAACCTAAGCTACTCATGATCGCCCAGCAGCATGCAATTGCCTTACTAACATGAACTGCATACTGCGACAGTGTACTGTGCATGTGAGCTGCGTAGCTATAGACCTATAACGTAGTACGATGATTAAGGGCATTATTTTTTGTGTGTAGGACGGGATATTGCAAAAGAATACTGTGGGTCTAAAATGGACCGGGGAATGTTTTGGAACTGGACGCTGGTGGGTGAAACGGCGAAGCAGCCGTGTCCCGGTGGGGCTTCTGGACTGGCCAGATGGAAGTGTGTCGAGAACCACCAGAATAATAATCTCCCTGTATGGTTTCCAGATTCTCCTGATCTCAGTGATTGTAAATCCGCGTGGCTTCTAAGCTTACAGGTACGACAATTTTTAATGATCCTGTTTTATTCCTCGTTGTATCTCTATCCACTCAAAGCGTGCCGATTATTCCCCTGAAGTGTGAACCACCACTGAGAGTGTCAATAATTTTTGTTGATTCGATGTCATCGATGTATGACAGGACACAGTTCAAGTCCTCTTTCAGAGCGTCTCTGAAGCAGAACGTGCTACTACTAAATGAAGCTGTAGCATTTCCATTCATTTCTCCTTTTATGCTAAACGAAGATGGTTTACAGAGTGATCTTTTATTTCCAAGATACAATTGAGTGATGCACTGTGAGTGCTGTAGTGCAGATCGTGGTGGTGGGACTACTTACTGTTGGTAGGACTGCGTCGAGTTCTTTTTGGCACAATATTTGCAGAGCGCCACATTAGATAAGAGGAGTGAGTGCATAGTCCACAGTGGAGGAAGGGTAACAAGTGCAGAAGGGCATTTCATGTTGCGACAAATTGCTAAGCGTTTTTTGATTTGGTGATAAAAGGCTCGCGTTCTGGAGGGGGATCGGATCTCCAATGTAGCGAGTGATTTGGCTCAAGTGACGAACACGAAGCAGATGTACGGTGGTGATATAGCAGCGGCCGTGAGGATCATCAAAACGATTGCAACTCGGATGAATGACCAACTGAGAAGTATAACTAATCAGGTGAGCCGAGAGGATTTAGCGGCTGAATTGTTGCAGCTGATACTTGATGCGGGGAGTAACCTGCTGGAGAAAGCTCGTCTGGATCCCTGGAGAGATCTCAGCTATGCTGATCAAATGAAAATTGCCACCGATCTTCTCGTCGGTCTGGAAGACAACGCGTTTCTTCTTGCCAATGTGGTGACCTCGGAGAAGATCCTTCGAAAGTCTGTGAAGAATATATGTAAGTGGGAACTGCATGCATTATTGCCTTTAGAGATTTTATTTCTGGACCAGAGTGCTCCCAAATGCTCAAACATTCTTCTCCTAATGCAGATGTCCATAATAATAAATTTGTCCGCATTTGTATTCCTTCGTTAAATCTTCCCGCTATCACATTGCACAACCAGCCTTACAAGACTTACTTTCCTACATCCAGTAGAGGTACACAGTGACGCTGTATGTACGCTGGATGGATATTGTTTTTCAAATGTATATACATGTATTTAAGTGCAGTAGTGAAAGTAGTAGTGTTCTAGGACAATATCATCAGCTCATGATATTATGACCATTGCCATGTAAAAGAGGGCTTCGGTGACATGATCCTAGAACACTAGATACAACTTTATACTATGGCGGCTATGTAATGTAATGTAAATAGTACGGGACTTGCTCACTAGCAGATGAATGTTTTCTTCGCCTTGATAAAGTTTCCAAGACATCAATCTCGATCAATGGCTCTATTTTCTTTGTTTTTGGTGCAGTAACGACGATTTATGCTATTGAGGCGAACAACGTTCGTGAAATCAATTTCCCATCAGAATCTTCAGATCATTGGGGTCGGAATGGTGATGTATTAACCATGCCGGCGGAGGCACTTCGCGAGAATAGTGATGGTGGACTTGTCAGACTCGTTTGCTTTGCCTACAACAACCTGGAACATGTAAGTTGACTTGAATTTCGTTCAGTTCAGTTTAGTTGAATTGAGGATCCGGGCACTTTATGGCTTATAGTTAGTTTACTTAGCAGATGTAAAAAGTGGCTCTAGGCACCACTGCTGCGTCCAAACTACTTGGACTCCTTAACACTCTCCTCTCATCCACTACTCACTACACAAAACATATACCTAAGTAGCAGCATGTAGTGAAGAGAGAGAGACTGTTTTTCTTACTGTAGTCCACCGACAGAAAGAGAGACAGACAGACACAAAGAGAGAGAAAGAGAGAGAGAGAGAGAGACTATTCCTGCCATTGAGTGGATGACCGACTCTAGTTACGTTGCCTACTTACTTCCTTGACAGCCAGACTAATGGTAGTAGCGTCCAGCTCACTAAAGTCTATTTAGTGCCCTTCATCTTACGGGTGTTGAACTAACGGACCCAACTAACTAACTACCTATGCTATTATTATCAGCCAAACGAGACAGCGAAGTCTGTACACTCTCATTGGACCATCATGACGAAACTGCGAGCCCAGTGCTAAACTAATGCTCCAGTCATTATGTTTTTACTTCTCTTGTGTGTACAACACATTCAGGCTATATGCATCCTAGTTACGTGCTGTCTCTCGTACGCTCGTATTTACTTTGAAATAGTCTTTACGACTCTCCTCTACGTTTTCACCTTGTAGATAATATGTTATTGTCTTTTTAGTTTTCCTTCGTCCAAGTTATTAGTCGTTGTCCTCTCCACCACCACCACCTATCACACCACCAGTCCTTCTTACCTATTATTCCCTCTATTTGAATGTGTGCTGGGCTCACGGTGATAAGTCCTAATGTAGTTGTCTGGTGGACAGGCGAGAGAGTATCTCTCTCGACTGTTTTAGCACGGGACACGACTGGTTCGAATTCGACTCGCTATTTTGACTAACTCACCGTGTCATTCGTTCATGCTCAATTTCCTAATAATGGCCTAACTAAGTTACATTAGGTATAGAGACTAGAGTACACGCATGAGATTATGAGCCATTACCGTGTTCTTAACAAAGGACAGACTTAAATGTAATGAAATGGTAAGAAATTAAATAAATGTATAAGAGGAGCTTTTATGGTATATGCAGGTTCTTCAGCCGATTGGCCCCAGCAAAGGAGAAGGAAGCCAAATCAGAAAACTAGTTAATTCCCGTGTCATTTCAGCCTCATTGAATCAGGGAAGACACATCCAATTAGCGTTACCCGTTCAGTTGACACTTCGTCACTTGTGGCTCGACAATGTGAGCAATCCTCAATGCGTCTTCTGGGACTACACTCAAGAGTAAGTCAGTCGAGTGAATTGAAATGAATCTAATCAGCTCAAATCAACTCCAGTTACAATGTTTCAAATGCATTGTAACTCACAGTGTATTCTGCTATAGACTCGTGCTTTCGCGATAGCAAATGCTTTCATAAATGTCAAGAGATATAATAAATTCTATCTTTTTGTTTTTATCGTTTCTATTGTTTGTGCGTTGTATCTCCGTTCTTTAGTGCCTGGCTCTCCTTTAATTTCCCTCCTCTTTGTATGGTCCCTGACAGAATGGGACAGCGTAGTGGCACTGCGTGTGTAGGTAGACAGAGTTAGTTAAAATTTTTACCCATGGGTAAGTTAATTCCTTTAATTTTGTAATCATTGTCATATTTTATTTGTCATAATGTAATGAACAGTCACTCCCTAGAGATCCAGCGAGACAGCCTCGATTTCGTGACTAATTGTTGGATTATTTTCTGCATTGTGCCTATCCTTTCCCATTTTGTCAGCTACAGAATGTGTCTTCACTTAATTGTACATACTCGTTGCTAATTTATATTTCACTGTACTTGGCTTCAGCTCATCTGTCTTTGGCTTTGACGACCATTCAATTTGCATTTAAAATGATTCCCTGTGCAATTTATTTACGAGCAGCACTGGTTGTATAACAGGAACTTTCGTAACGAATCGATATGTACTTACGTATGCGTCTCTTCTAATCTTTAGTAAATGGTCGGAGGAAGGGTGTCGCGTGGTCAAGACTAATCGGACGCATACAATGTGTCAATGCACGCATTTAACAAATTTTGCAATCCTCATGGATCTCCAACCGCCACCCAAACATCTTCCCACGCCACAATTATTGCAGGTACGAACAACCCTTACAGTAAAGCTCTTAATTCAACTTATGTATCTGCACTGTTTCGCCAAATAAATGGTATACATTCACGATCCATGTACAACTACATATTTTGTTTTATTTAACAATTTCTCTAATGTAATTATAATGATATAATATTATTATGTATAATATTCCGTTAAAATCAATGCTTTTGTTTGGAAAAATTATTGATTTTGGAAATAGACAGACTCTATAAAATTTTAGGCAGTCCCATGTCTATTTACGTAGGCAGTTCCTGACTGCGAATGGGTTTATTTAGAAAACTGGCCATTAAATAATCTACAGTAATATATGAAACGTCTACGTATGCATTTATTGTGCATGCATACGTTTACTACGATTGAAGTTGTATCCTTAGCAAACTATGAATGAGTACCTAGTTCCTTTTTTGCATTTGCACTTTTTCCACTATTTATTAATATCAACGTGCAGCAGAGGCCATTGCCGGCACTTACGACGAGAGCGAAAGCCTTCGTGTAGTACAGGCAGCGTATATGAAGTACAGCCCATTTTAAATTATGTGTGGCAA
>JABASC010002104.1:0-19162 GCA_019776185.1 Plutomurus gul | reverse complement strand
ATGGCTCTATGTACAAGTCTGCAGAGATACACATGGAATCAAAAGTACTGTGGAGCAGCTAGAGCACTCTTTGAGCTTAAGACTACCAAAATTCGACTAATCCTCAGAGCCATACATATTTTGAAGGAGAATTCTACAGAGTTCAAGTGACTTGAAAAGCTACAGTAATATTTCAGTGTATGCAGGAAGGCAATGTAGAGATAGAAACAAGAATGAGAAGTGCACACAATGCGAGGCTTTCTGCATAAACGACTAGGGCCGCCAATGAAGATGAACCTCATTTTAACGATTATGTTAATCTGCCGAAAATAAATGCTCCGGCAGTCTATCGCATAGATACAATAACAAGAGATATATGGCCCTAACTAGTGGCTGACTGCACTTTGACTGCTAAGAGAGTGGGCCGAATGAAGGCGCTTTGGAAGTTGGTGGAGTCGAAGCTCGTTCTTTTCGATATTGGCATCTCTGAGGAGGGTAAGTACTGGTTACTGTTACTACTCCCCAGTTTCTACATTCCAACGGTGCATCCATACATCAAAAGACTATAAGGATCGTTGGCGCTAGAAGACCGGGAGACAAGACAAGCTGCACCCTCGCCCGCGTTTCACTCTCCGTGAAAAATGGAAGTAGTTTACTTCTGAACTCTAGTTCAGTCTCAAACAGTATTCCTAATTCTAGCATGTTACGCTTACTCCACGAACCCTAGCCACGACGGTTTTCTTCCCTACCACCATGCATGCAGCTCTGCAGCTATATATTATCGAATGAAACCTGCTTGGCAATGATTGTGGTGGAGCTGTCAGGATGTAGCTCTGGCTTCCTGTCTTACAGACTACTGTGTGCAGATTTTTTCTATCTTACCATCCACACAGTCAACACTAAATTGGAAACCTAGTTCAAATCACGGTGCCCATGCTAATTCAATGTTTTACACTCTTATAAAGGGTATCACATTCTATCTAGCATATCTAAGAGCTACCACTGAGGTCGTCTACATTTCAATGTGACTTGGATTGACTCCTCTACGTTAACTACACTTAATATATGGTGTAATTCATCACAATGCATTTGGTGACGACAAGTTTGTAGAATCTTAAATATTAGAGCAGATTTTTAATTTCTGAAGCAGGGTAGGTTTAGCAGAAGAATTCAACTGTCACATAATTTAACGATGGTAAAATAAATGAGCTAAATAAGGAATTTCTTTGATGTTTATGGGGCTGATGAACAAAATCCATAATTTTTTATCTGGCAAACCTCTATGAGTTTAATGCTTAATGGATTTAGAGATAAAGGGAACATTTCAATTTGTACCTACTACTGGAAGGCTAACATGTTGTAAACATAAGAGGTTGAGGGGTCATTCGAGGAATTCCACTTTTGGCCCTTCTGTTCATTTTTAGCTATAAAATTTATCAAAGCGGAAAGTCTATACTCGTTGAAGATGATGTTTGAGGCTTAAGAAAATGAACGGCGAATCATGGATGAATTCTCCATTCAACACATTTAATTGAGAAGAGAATTAAACGGGATCGCGTGTACAAAGCACCGAGGAAAAAGGTCGCCTCTACTTCCCATGGTCACAAAGAAGTGGATAAAGGTAGCAGTTCCTTGTTGCAAATGATGCCTGGAAAAGTAAATGTAGTGCTGTCCGTCTGGTTGTTTGTGGATAAAACTCCGTCGACTTGGTTGGGCAGGCAGAATAGATGAGATGGGATTATCATTTGAGCCAGGAGAGTTTCTAAACGATGCTCGCTGGCCTGTTGCCAGTCTCTATTTTCCCTGTTTCCCCGTTTTTCTAGAGAATGGGCTCGACGGCAGAGAAGCTGCTTTCGATTAAACACAACCATTCACCAAGAGTAAACTAAAGACTTCCCAGTTGCATCGTCTGCTTCTTTTCTCACTCTCATCGTTTGGACTCTCAACTACACTATTCTCTACTTTCGTCTCATCTTCCTTCAACCAATGTGTCTCCTAGTCGAAATCTCCGAGAGAGAGAGAGAGAGAGAGAGAACCAAGCAAAAGAAAAACTTCTATCTTTCTTTGGTGCGTGCTCACTGTGTATACATGCATGTGGATAATAAAGGAGAGAGATACCACAAACTGGAAACTCTCATCCGACTGACTGTCTGTCTTCCTCCACTTCACTTTTCTCGGCTGATAGTGATACTAATAGGAGCGATGTGAAGAAACGAACCAACAGCCTTCCATGTAATACCCAACAGCCGAACTCTGCCCGGTATTCCATGCCAAGCCAGAATTCAGGACAAGTACGAGAGAGCGAGAGCGAAAAGAGAGAGAGAAGAGAGGAAAAAAAATTCTTTCCCCGTCTTCACTTGACTTGCCTAAGCATGCCTTAGTACGTAGTTTCCATCCCTACTGCATATACGTAGTGCTCCCTGTGTTTCCATTCTCCTGTGGGTCCTTTATACTACTCGCACAGAGCACTATTCTTTATTTGGCTATCTTCTCTCGTCGTCGTCATCCTCTTCCTTCTTTACTATTACCGCTCCCACTACCACCACACCAAAAGACTACTATCTACGGTAGCGCACCAAACCCATCAACATACTTAAGTCGACTGTACTCTTCTCTCCGTTCTCTCTCTCACTCTCTCCGTCTCTACACTCGGCTCGTTCGCCTCCTCCATCCTCTTTTCTACTTTGCCCTGTCTCTTTCCAATTTTTCGCAAAAGCTGCACACACAGCTACTTTCCCAACCACACCCTTACATTAAACTCACGACTGTACTCAACCGAACTGAACTTAGCAGAAGTGAACCTTTCCCACATTTGCTTGTGCTGGCTGGCTCTGCTGTGTTGACTGGTTCCGTGAATACGAATAGACAGCAAAAGTATTAGCTAGGCTTGTATTCCATTGCAGTCTCCATTTCGCTATACTGCCGTCTGCATGTACGTGCGTAGGTAGTCGACTGTGCAGCTCGTGAAAAGAGAGCAGACAAAGACTGACAGTAATAAGTCTGACTACTATGTAGTCGAAGAGAACTGTTATAGCCAGTCATCGTATGAAAAGAGATCTATAGAAGACCTTTTAGCTTTATACAGATATTATACTCACCTCACTCAGTCACTCTACTACATACATACTAGTCACTCTTCCTTCCTTGTATTAGTAGCTACGATCCATCCACAGAGCCCAGTAAGTAGTGAAACGAGCATTAACCAACGAAATCCATGTGAGAGCATCCGAGAAGGCCAGAGCACTCACTCAACTCATCCCCTACAGCTTTCTCCGATGTCCTGAAAATTTCTCAAACTCCTTCTGCAACTACGATCGCCAACTTAGCCAACACCGTCATCATCCCTTCTTTTTATATCGGCAGCAGAGCATTACTACTTACTGTACGACCAGCACGGAATAGTGGTGAGCACAAATAGCATTCTATGTACTAGAGTTGAGGTACTGCGAGTACGATGGCATGCATTACTACGTTCCAAGTATCTTGGCTCCTATCGCTTTGTAGCCATTAGATATGCTCTACTTTTCCATACTGCTAGAAGAGGAACTATACATTTCAACAGAAGACAAGACTATCTTCACATGGAACAGAATCGGGGAATGGCCATTAGACTGAACACAGTCGAACAGAGTGACAACGAAAGAGAAGAATAAGGTACTTGAGCTCGTTCACTCACTTTCAGCCAGTTCTCTCTCTCTCTCTCTGCTTCTCGCTCGTCTCTTCTTCGCTCACATCAGGCGAAGGAACCCAAAAGCCTCGCCAACATCTTTGACTTCCACTCCCTCACTCAACTCACTCGATTCCATTCCATCGAATGGAAGGGAAAAGGAGACATAGAGTAAGTCAAGCCAACAACCAAGTGAAATAATGCAATGGAAGACAAGTTTCAATTCCTCCAGCGCACTATACACGTTACTCTCTTATATGACAGTGCATATAGGGTAAACGGTGTATACTTATCGTCATAGACTCCCCTTTGTTACTCTTATTCTTCTTCACGACTCTTATCGCCAAATGATGCCAATCGACCATCACACGTAGCCTCTACTGCCTTCTCTCTCCTCTTCACTCTCATTTTAATCCGCACAACTTCACTCTCTCTCTCTCTATCTCTATAGTGTAGGACAACGGCTGCGTTCACTTCACGCACCAAGTGGAGTCGCATTCTCCAGAACTCGTCACATTATTCTCCTTCACAAGATGTACGTATTAGCATACACCAAATATTTCCTGCCCACATCCCACCCATTATTACTGTGCTATATAGGCATATACTTATCATAATACATAGAAAGGATGCGGGGGGAGCCTTACCACCAACAAAAGCATTTTACTTTGTACCAAGGTATGCTTTAATCCTTGGATAGGTCTTTTATATACTCATCCTGTTTATTCTATGTAGCTTTTCTGCGTTCTCTCTTATGTTGGCTGATCTTCATCAATTTGGCTGCTGATGGAGAAGAGTGACCACTCGTGTCAACCAGTTTGCTCCTTCTTCCTTGCCAACTTACACATAAACATGCCCACTTCCAGAAACGAGAAAAGTTTTATACGCTTATTAGTCTTTTTAAGCAGATACGACGATCTAATGGCAGTCTCACTGATTCTTTTCTCAAGTGTCCGTCCTATACTAACACTTATTAGTACTGGGATTCATTACTGTAAAAATGTTCTCTAAATGTATGTATTCATACACGCATGTCTACATGGAATCTTTAGAAAATTAGTATCCACCAACCAGCATAAAAAGAAAGGCATAACCATGAAAGAAACATCAAATAGAGCAAAGTAACCTTTGGAAGAAGCGTTTTATTGAGCTGACTAGTGACTTCAAGTTGGGTTGACTGGCTGTGTATAGTTTGCTTGCTTTGATGTGAGACCCGATGACACTTTTGACTTGACGAGTGAAACTACTGTGACAATCTTGACTCGACTTCAGCTCAGCTATCAGTGCTATTTGTTTCTCGCAGAGTTAAGAGCCAAGCTCCATAATATTTGTGCGCCTTAATGTAAATACATTGAAGAAGAGGCGAGGAGGAACACAGTACTATGCTTCATCTTACCCCATGCATGCACCAAAGAATCTTTTTATCCTTATCTTTATGTACTACTGCTTGTCTGGTTTCTGTGTCGAATTCATGAGCAAAGCAAGCATGCTATCTCCTAGTATTTGCTTCCAAAGCAAAGAGTGTATAAAATAAATGATAGTGATATCCGTATGTGTCATTCTCAGTCATTCCGTTGAACTCAAACAAGACTTTAATAGAGTCTCATACATGTTCAAATAATGGATTTTTTTGCTTCTGTGTACTAAACATAAATAAGAAGACTCCCTTTTAGTTTCGGTTCCTTGGTTGACAGTTCTAGTCACTCTTCAGCCACTCTCTATCTGTATCTTCTCGTTGGCTCTTCCAGCGACCTAATAACAGTTTCGAAGAAGAGAAAACGTTTGACCTTGCGACACCAACAACGTACTCAAGGAATAGTAGTACTATGTCATTACCTCTTCGAGTTGCTCATTGTCGGCCAATGTTGGCTGCTACTCTCCATTTTAACGGAAAGAGAGAGAGACAGGAGTGGAGCAGCTCTAAGAGGGCTTGCTGGAAAATAACTGAAGCACACAAAACCGTAAGGCCAACTAAAGCTAAAGTCATGTTAAGTCAAGACGAATTTAGGGAAAGCGAGGGATAGATGGATGGGAGAGACATTCGTTTCTTTCCTTATCCGGTCCGCCGGGTGCTGCTCTTCCATCATTTAGCTCTATAATATCCCTCCAGTTGAGCAAAAGGCGAAAAAATGTTCTTTTGGCTACGTTCCTCCGTTTCATTTCATATCACGGAATGTTTTTTCGGCTCCTTTCTTTTCCCTTGAAGCCATCATGATGAGAATGATGCAGCAAAAGCAGGTTTAGACAGAGGTTCGGAAACACTGCGACTCCTACAATACATTTGTATGGTAGGTAGTATGCAGTCGTACAAGGACACATATAGGCGTACGAAGGATGTGCCTCTCTCGCTTTCTGTCTCTATGTACCAAATGTATATAAGTAGACGGGGAGACCTGATAGTGACTGCACAGAGAATAGAGAGGAGGTACGTAAGTAGATAGGTGCCTAGTGGAGTCATCAGTACAGATATGGAGTCTGCTGTGAGTCAGACGGTCGGCAGAAAAGAATAGACTTGGATTGGAATGGAATTACGGAAGAAGACGATTCAACTCAACTCACCACTTCTTTCTGCAGCAATGCAATGCTGAAATGTTCAGAGGAGAAAAAAGCCTTTAGTGCTCAAAAGACGAGTCAAGTCAACTCCATTCACTCAAGACATGGTTGAAGATGAGAGAAGTAAACGAAGGAGCGGATTCGAGATGGTAATAGGTTAAAGTTAAACGAACACTACGTTGCTCACATCGCATCAGCTTTATAGCTCACTGACTGAATGCATACCTTTTAGTACACATGTAAGCTGAGGTTCTGACTGCCGTCAACTGAACGAATAACCAAACAGTGTTTGCTGGAAGAGCAACGCAAGCACAGAGTCATGCCATGGCCTTTATCATCATCAGCAGCCTAAGGAAGTGTAAACGCCTTCTCCAACTATTCCTCCAATTCTTTATAAGTAACTAAGGACTAAAAACAGGAGATAAATACATATGTACGCAGAAAAGGAACTTTGATAACGAAGAAACGTCTAGTCAGGCCAAATCTATTCACTGACAGTATTTCAGGCCTCGTGCAGACCCATTTTGTTCTCGTATTGTTCGTTAGAGGCAAAGGAGGTGACATCACATCATGAGTGCCAGAGATGGTGTGAACCAAAAGGCTCAACTATCATTTCCATCCCATTCATCTATTTCCCCAGTCAGGTTACAACACTCATCTTGATTTCTGCTCTCCCTCTCTCACACATACACAGAAACTCTTAGAGCTCCTTTCTTTTCTTAGGGCTCAAGTCAAAATCAAGGCTCCAGTTAAGTCGCGTCACACACACACACAACACAACTGTGGCGAAAAAGAAACTAACTCCAAGTCAAATCACTCGCATCCACTGTTACTCGTGCACAGAACTGGCCTATGTGTTGTGTATGCATATCTGCCTTAAATCCCTTCGCCTGTCTTTGCACTCCATAGAGTTCTGGCTGGTGGAACAGAAAAATCGAATGGAATTTGACTAACCACCTTGCCTTGTGTTGCATTACTTGCGGATCAGATCAGAGTCAGAGTCAGACAGACTCCAGCAGACTGCTACTTCTCTTTTACGATCCCGAAGGATGTGCACACCTACATGTGCACACAACGGCTATAAACTACAGCTACTCACGTACAAACACTACCCCGCCATATATGCTTATAAGTATGTGTTCTCTGCTATCTGCTCCTCTCCGTTCTTTACACTATCTGCTTTACTAGTAGATCTGAAGTAGCAGCATTGCATGGTGCTGATGAGATGAAAAGGAAAAAAATTTAGTCAGTTCATTTTGGCATGGCATTACATTGCTTGCTCACTCACAGTATACGAAGTTGCTGCATGTCTTGCTTCACTCCTGCTCAGTTCTCCTCCCGTCTCTTTCGCTATGCAACGAGAAGATACGTCGGTTTTACCTTGCATATAATACTACACTCCTATTTACTTAGACCTATCCAATCTCCTACATGCTCCTCTATCTAAACTACTGCGTACAACAAAATGTACTTTGAATTTATTCCCAACAATACGCAGCACACATAAACATACGTACTACATAGACACTGTATGCGAGATTCTCGAATTCTACTGCAACTGTATTGTCTACGAATTTATGCTATATCTATATAGTATGTTGTGTAGTTTGTCTGTTATGTAACGCAAGTTTAGATCGCATCGACTCAACTCAACTCTCCCATGCCATGTCATTCTCTTCGCTTAGCTTTGTGCAGTGGATCTTGAATCGCCTGCCATGACATCCTTTACGCTGCTCTCTCTCTATCTCTATCTCTCTCACCCCACAATACCTTTACCTTTATGCATGTATTCTCTCTCCGACCAAACAAAAGTCACTTACATGCATTCTGAAGGCCTACAGCTAGATAGCCCAACGACCATCCCACACGAATCAGCTAATGTCAGTGACGTTATATATTCAGAAGAGTCTGAACACCAACCACCCACCACTATCTCTGTATTTCTATTTTCTACACCACACTAGACTCGTACCTGTGTGTACGAGAGTTCACATACATATTCTACTAATGAAAGCAGTACAGTACACGAAGCACTGGATTTAGTAATGCAGAGAGCAATGTGAGAGAGCTCTGCTTGTATAAGTAGTATGATGAATATAAATCAGTTTCCATACGTACGTACGCATGCAATGGTAATTTGAAGCAGCGAGTGAACAGTGCAATGCATGCTGAGGTAGTGACTGGGGCTATGCAAACCTTGTGAATAAACGTACTGATTGTGAGTGTCTATGGTGTATTTGACGCGTTCACGGGTATATCTTGATGTACCTATTTCCAGGAAAATTCAAGTCAGTCAGCATTAGACCGCTCCAATGAGACGATACGTCCATGAGAGCGAGGAGGAGATATAAAATGAAACAAAATCTCATCATGTCATCCTATTCTATTCCACAACGAAGCTCCTCTAATAAGTAAAGATTCTCTTCCCCGTTTCTCTTGTGTATGTCAAAATACTTGACTATCTACTTACTGGTTCGAGTCATGTCATATCCTATTTAGTGCTTTCTGCTGGTGCATACATACTTACTGTTCTTTGCATATACATGGCGTCAGCTTTATGCACTTCAAAATATATCCTATATAAATGCATAGTCTATATTTATGTATATATGTTTATATATCTGTATGTATGGTGTGCTCTGAATTTCCATCCCATCACCTCAGTCTCATCCCTTCATAATTTGAATCCTACACACAGTTACAATGGCGCAGCAATAGCGAAACACGGAGCGTATACAAGAATTCCATCACAAAAGTAGATGGCTACGGAACACAACAGAGGCGTAGGCACTGCCTTCAACATACAGATTGTACTTGAAGAGATACCCCAGCCCGTTTCGTTGCATTGTGTGCCGTAAGAATGGCTGGAGCAGTGCACAGGGTACATAACTTTGGACAGCTTTCGTTGCAGTAGCGATAGGGCTTACTTATTACCTTGTCTCTCTGCATGTCTACGTTACGTTAGACAGACAGACAAGAACTAAGGAACGCATAGGAGACAATACAATAACACAATGCAAACCTTCGATCTTCTTTGCAAGCAGAGCACAATGGAGCATCCACTTTATAATTCAATGTGACGAATAGAGGAAAACATACAATATGAGCGAATCACCCTAGGAAGGCAGTGCCTTGTATAAAATTCTACAGTAGACGACGTCTAAATAAGCCTTTGCTGTATGAAGAAATACGAACCCAAATTCTGCCTACCCATTCTTGCACACTACATCATTAAAAAGGAAAGGAAACAGTACTACTTTTCAAACGACCTTTATATATTTTATTTCTTCTTGGTCTGCTTTTTTCGATCATCCTCTCGTCAACTTGAACTAATACTTAAATGCAGTTAAGTTGGAGGGCTATTCTATATGTGCGTGTACACTACAAGAGTAACAAGAAATTTACTTATCTCTCTAGGGAGATCGTCTAGGTATCCACGTCACCAGAGTGTAGGTAATGTACTCCCTCTCCTTTCATTACCCATCAATATGATCCTAATGTGATGTAAGGATATTATGTTTGATTTATTACCACTGGAAAATTTTACAGTGCTATCATACGTAAGCTACATATTATATACCTATCAAAAGTAGTGTACCATATAGTGTACCATATGCCAATCAGTCGAATTTTGTTCTGCTTTGCAGCACATATTGACAAATGCAACGGAGTAGCATACATACTCCAGTAAATAATACGGTATGGTATCTCCTATCTACCTTTTCTTCCTATTAGTGGCAGAACATAGGAGTACACTGCACACACACGACCACCACTACCGCAGTATATTTATTACATAACCCAGAGCCATGCCTGAAATCGAGCAGTCTTTATTACTACTACAGTACAGTATTACTTTCCATTGCATTGAGTTTTTCAAGAGAACGTCTCCGTCTCGCATTGTATAGGTAGTACTGTTTCTGGAGCTGATACGAACTTCCTACTACATACGTCTCTCCTTCTTTTGCATACGTTACCCTTTTTGTGAGTGTAAGAAGAGAGATACCTACATTATACACTTTGGAGTAGTCAGCTAGTAGGCCTGTCTGTAGTCTCTCCCATGCCTAAATGTCGTAGCAGTAGTGAGAAAAAGTAATGCATAAAATATTTGCATATTTTACATACAGAAGTACATACATATACTAATGCTAGACTTTTCATAAGACTTTTTGTCTTGTGCTCTAAGCATGTGTCCGTAAATATTCTCTTGAAGTCCAATCTCCTTTTTCCTCGATTTTATCAGTTGAAGAGTGGAATAAAGAAGTGTATGTATGTCTGTATATATCATATGTCGCATAAACAGAGTACTGGCGGCGAGTGAAGTCAGTCAGTGTCATGCCATACTTACACACGTACATAGAACTGTAGTGTAGAGTAGAGTAGTACATATTTGGTTTCGTTCGTAGCCTCACGCTCCTATTTGTATCTGTAAGCCAAGCCAGGAACGTTATTTTATGTTCCAGACTACTGTGATAGAGTTTCGTAAGCGATTCTAGACTGAGAATGTACACATAGGAACCTTACTTACTTAGCATGTATATGCATGGGGATGTATGTGCCTAACGACCGTGGCTTGGCTGAGCTCCTGATCATCATCCTTTATGAGATGAGATGCAATGAGACAAGCTTATTACACTCCAGCTTAGGGCACGTACTTTAGGTGGGTAGTAGGTGTAGTGTACTAATACTAGCAACCATATCCACATCTCTACGTACTCATCTCTCGCTCTCTCAACTTACAACGTGTACTAAACACAGTGCAGTCCACACACACGCACATAACAGCCAAGCGCCTCTCCTTTATCTCTCTCACAAACTCAGAAAGGTTCATCTCTCTATCTCTGTCTGTCTGTCTGTCTCTCTCTCTCTCTCTTTGTACAAGAGAAGAGGAGAGGCGATACGAGATGAGTTGAAATGAGAGAGCAAAGAGTTCTGTTCAGCCATCCCTTAATGCACTCTTGTTACCCACTTCAGTACACAACGATGTTTTATCCTTATACACAGAGCGCGAGGTCTTCTGATGCGAGTAGGAACGTATTCGTTTTTTTTTCATCAAAAGGGGCATGTCCAAGCCTCTACTACCACCAGTACTATACACATGTGTATGCATATGGATAAATGCTTTATATTTTCCAAGTGACTAATGCTACACACGCCGATTGCCTAAGTTGGCAAGGTCTGTGCACACTGTGAACCACTTTTTTGTCCGGTGTGTAACCTCAGGTGGGAAGGTGGATCATCATACACATATTATACAGCCAGAGAGTACGAGTGCATGCATAATGGAACTTTCGCTTTGGTAGTACCTATTAAATTGGATTGCTATAGTAGAGGAGTAGCAAATGATATTCTGAATAAGATATGCTTAGGTATTGAGAAGTACCCTAAGCTATACTGGAATTTATTCACCTTCGTGTGTAGGTAGGTCGCTTTAAAAACCATTGCGAAGAGAACTCATAAGAACCACTAAAAGTCAAATCATTTCACAATCGTAGCTTACTATTCGTTAACAGAATACTTTAAAGAGAAAAATAAACAAGCGTAAGGATTCCTAAGGTAAGGTAGTAGAGTCCGGCTGTGTAGGGATGTGGAAGTAGTAATCACTATCAGCCGTACTCCTTTAAATGTGAGAAATTATGTTAATTCATTCAGAGTCAGATCAGAGCCGTACGTGGTCCGATAATAAATAGTACACTAATACTAGTAAGATTGCACGTTGCACGGAAGAAGAATGCTGTCGAACAAGTCTATTGGGGTAAAAGCTTTTCTTGCACCAACGAGCAAACAAATTAGGAACAAAAAGAAAAGGAAAAAGTCTACGATGTTTCAATAGTACAGTGGCAGTCAATCTTTACTGAAAATGACATCATAAAAAGGAAATTCAGTTGCGCAACTCTAACTCACTTCACCCTCGCTCGACGAAAAAGAAACTGTGTTCTCTGGAATTCAGGTGCGTGTGGGAGTCCTGTCTTTCGGCACTCAATTCAAATGTTTCCCTCTACTTCCTATGCTACTGTACTACTTAACTGTGCTTATGGCAAAGTTACCTTATAACGTTGGCACAATCGGGCAAAAGGCACTGGAGAATTTTATGCATTTACTCAATTTTTGTCTTCATGTAAAACACATTAGTTCTTCAGCTAGCATTCGAGTAACCGTATTGAAAAATCTTTCCAATTATAAGGGAATGTGCATAAATGACATCCGCAGCAGTTTAGGGGGAGGGTGAGCCTAAACTCACAAAGTGTGGCTCAGGAGAAGGGGGTCAAGACGTCTCCAAAAACTTTAGTTTGAGTAGTTCCTTGTTCTAACAATTGTTTCGGTGATTTAGCATTGCAAAATTTGGTGCCAAATATTCCCCAATTTCCAAATATTCGTTTGATCTCTAAGGAAGTTGCAATTGAAGGAGAGAAATTGTTCAATGCGCAGTGATTGTTTCGTATTAAAAAGGTTGGAAGGGTGCACGAAGCCAAATTTCATAAAAAGTATATGCAAGTGTTTTGAGTCTATTGATGAAACAATAGAGTGTAATAATGGTGAGATAACCTCCCAACGATTCAAGATTTAGCTGGTTGCAATTAAAAAGTAACTTCAATGATTAATTTTAGGGCTGACGTCTTATTTAGCTGGGGGGGAGTGGAAGCCAAATCTTGACAGGGGAGGGAGTATAAAAATGACCCAACATTTCTGACGTCAATTATGTAAGTTCCCTTAAGACCTTGTGAGAAAGTTCGACGATACATCGAAAAATCTTTGTTGAACTCAAGTCAAGAGAGAACAGAGTTGCAACAATAATTCAGCATGTATTGCAGTTAATGTATAAGCACGAAATATTACAATGTTAAAGTGTACTTCTTTTAAAAAGTGAAAGCACTCCTGTCTAACACAAAAAGAAATAAATGAGTTTCGTTTTATTGCGATGTTATTAACTATAAGAGCTACAAAGTCAAAATCGTCAGACATCGTGAAATGGTTCAGAAATGGAACGAAGCATCTTGCTTAATAATATTGCTCCTCTCTGTAAGTTCCCTGCAAGAGGGCTTCTATTTGTAGTTTCCTGCTTTGCTTTCCCCGACTGATTGGAGCTTCCTGTGCTTTCAGTAAAAGATGTATCCTACCGGCGACAGTTATGAGAATACAGCATACTAATTGCAGCAGCAATATGGCCAAATATTGGAAATATACCAGCGTCACAGGAGAAGGTTTACTGTTGACGGAGCGGCAGGGGTCGAGATAAAATATCTGTATTAAATTGGAGACGCTCTATATAGGTATTGTATTACTTCCGCACTCGCGAAGACATCTTTTCTCCATACACGTTCCCAGTCAGCATTCATGTAGTACATTACAATGTTTTAGATAGCTACTACACAAAGAAAGATCATTCCTAAATCGAATCAACCAAAACATAGCCAACATCTTTGCGACTTTGCAGAAATAAGCCTATACGCTGTAACTATTCACCCGGGGACAAGCTACACCTATGACTTATACATAGTAAAGATTCCGTCTGGTTCTAACTCCTTACAAGGTATATAGCATCAGAAAAGGGAGATCGGTTAATAGGACCTAAAGTGCAGGTTGAATTCTATGGAGAGGTTCGGATATTGAGAGTGCTTTGAAGAGGCACCTCTCTCTATGTTATGTGTATATTGTCGATCCGATCCGTGCACTGACAACGCAGCAGAGTAGTACAATGATGAAAAAGGGACAATCCTATAATCATTTCCTTCCGCTCGGCCGATCCTACAATTTTCCGGCTGGCCATGCAACACCTCATCTCTCATCTCTCACTTTCCCTTCCGGACGTGAAAAGCCTCAGCCTCCACGCGAATGCAATTCAATCTACAGGGAAAGAAGAGGCGAAATCTTCTCCATCTTCCATTATAGTTTGCTCTCCCACTCCTACCAAAGTCTCCAGATACATAAACACTATCTCTCTATCCAGAGAGAACAAAGATCAATGTCTCTAGTATGAATGAAATTCAACGCAATACTGTGCTGCTCATTCTCTCATCCCAATATTCCTATCTCTTACTATCTATAGAAATAACTTTATTACTCGCTGTACTCTCAAGACTCATACTCTCTAACCCTCTGTATGTACTCGTAGTCTAGAGGGTTACCCGCTACATTTTTGCTCCGAATAGGAAATGGAGAAGGAGAGCGCCTACTATAGTTGGCATCCTCCATAGACATTTAACACCGAGAGAACACTCAGTGTGAAGCGTCTGACTATTACATCCAAGATAAAGCCCAGAGTAAGGAAACCCAAATACGGACAGCACTTCTAGTGGCACAATAAGAGAGAGCGCAGAGGAGAGCATTAGTGGAAACTGGCAAGGCATGGCAGGTTCCAAAGGTTCCTCTTTGACTGATCCTCATTCTCTCTCTCTCTCTCTGAATCTCTTCTCTTGATTCTCTTTGCTACCCTCATATAACGCTCTGTGTAGACTTATCGCCTTTCTTTTACTCTGTCAGAATAGATGACTCACCATCCATTCCTAATGCAATTCTCCTGCCTTTCTATGCAATGGCGTGGAACAGAACCTGCAGTCTGGCCCAGACCACACCAGTTAACTCGGCAACGAAAAGACACCATCTAATACAATATAATTTCCAAGGGGTTTCTAAAGCATATTTGTTTTTTTGAACACTGTAGTCAATATTTAATTCTACAGATTCAAATGCAAATGGTAAATCTCAGATGTCCCCTACCAGACCCAAGGTGACATAAGCTTTGATGATTGTTGATAGATTTGTATTACAGTATATGTTACTGATTTGACGGATTGGAATACAGGGTCACTCAAAAGAAGCGTACAAGTTCCAAATGTTTTATTTAATGTCTATAATACAAATTGCCCCTACAAAATAAGTCTTTCTATAAGCATCATTAGATTATCATGAAATACACTTTTAAGCATAGGGGACTTTCTCAAAGTCACAATAAAATACAAAAACATGGAATGCAATATCTGTCAGATAACCACAGTCTGATCACTTTGCAATGCAAAATTGTGATGTCCCAACTTTGTCATGTGTACACGAATCTCATGAATAAATAAATTTTCAAAACAATACTGTAAACCGAAAGATTTGCTTGTTAGCAGTCGTTACTGTATCACACCAGACTGATGCACTTAAGGAATTATATCACTTGGTATTTAGGTTTTTTGATTTGGCATTTGGAAGTCAAGGTTAAAATTTTAATTGGCTGCAAGATAGTATCGAAAGAATACAAAATTTTCTTCTAGCGCTCGTCTCGCGTTTGAGTAATATTATAATCCTTCACCTCCTCCGGTATCTACGTATGAAATTACAGTGTAAACTTACTATTCTCCTTGTCTTGTCTTTAATCGCTCTCTAACGTTCCAAGATTTTGCATAATGTTTTCTGCGGACAATATATGCTCTAGATACATTTGCAGCCTTGGAGCCACAGCTTAGTCGTGGTTAATGGTAACTGGACATGCAACTATGTATCTGCAATACAAAATCGTTGGTAGTATAAGTGTTTAGTAGAATTACAGCCTATACGTCCCAAATACAAAATCTACCTTGGTTTCGCATACCTCTCTCTCGCTCTCACCTCAGCAGTAAGTGATATCTGTTCCCTAGCATTTCAAATACCCTTGTCTAGCAGTAGACTAATCTGCAGATCTGCAGATGCTGTGCTGAAGGAGTAGTGGTAGTATATTAAGCGTTAGCATGAGCATACATTATGATTTCAGCTCGGCTCCTCGTATAAACTTATCTGCATCCGCTATATGCTTATATACGATAATGTGGTGGGAAGTTGTGTCATCTACTGACAGTCAACTCAGCTCACTCAACCGACTGAGCATAGTACTTTACTGCGTAGGAAAGGAACATACACATTGCTCTCTCTCTCTCTCTCTCTCTGTCTCTCTCTCTCCCAACTGAACTTACGAAGAACCTTGATGGAATGGAATATTGCACTGCAGACGAGACTCACTCAGTCAGCTCAACAAAAGCAAGATGTAAGTTCCATTCATTTCATGCACAACGTTATGAAGGACGGACGGACGGATGAGATGAGTGTCAAAAGCATCAAGGAGCCCGAGTTGAGTGTAGTCCTCATCTCTCTCTCTCTCTCTCGCTCGCTCTCTCTGCTATTTAGTACTTAGATATTTACATACTATAAGGTTTTATATGAATTGGGAACGTTATAAGGCTTTAGTTTAAGCACAGTGGTTATAGCATAGGACGTGAAGACGAACACTGCATAACATAACCATATCGAGTCCTTGCCAAGCCAGCCAACTCAATGATATATGGTAGTCTGTTAAACACCCAAAGAGCATACCTCTGTGAGAGAAGCCTCCCCTAGTTTCCAAGCATTCTTTCCAGTCACTCCGCTTTGCTTGCTTTCCTTGGATTTAGCTTGCCAGCACCGTACACCGTTTCACAAAGTAAAACTACAGGTCTTCTGATTCTACGAGGATCTGCCCAGTGTCTTTGTCTGTACATATTACGAGTCAAATTGACTTGGTCTGCTCATTCAAATGCATAGTAGTCATTAGAAGTTAGGAACACGCTTGTGTGGTAGTTGGAACTGGAAGAGAATGGGAATCAAGAAACGCTGCAATGGATTCAGTAGTTACAGTGTGTCTCATATCTGTACAACAATTTCTTTACATGTGATGTGAACCTGGTACTTATTCAGTGTTGAAACATACAATCAAGTTTGATTATTTTCAAAGTCACTGATTGAGCATTGCCCAGTTTTACATACATGAATTATCCATTAAGGCTTCATTCTGGTCTCAATAGAATGTATTTTATCAGTAAAATTAGATCGACCAAAGTACAAATATAACTGAGGGAAGTAGGAGGATCGAGGAAAACAAAATAAAAGCCAATTTTGTGTAGACTTGCATCTCGACCGACTTTAGAAATAAAGATTTCTGTGAAATCTTTTTGTAGATATTTCCTTTTAGAAAAATATGTTTACAAAATAATGTCAATGTTGAATAATGGTTGACTTAATCTTCTGAAAAGGTTCAAAATTTCCCTGACTCGTCAGAGGAGTCTGATTTTTTATGTGACCTTATCTGCAAAACAGTTCCTCTACCTAAGCGTCCTTAGCGCAAATGCTAGAATATATTCTCTGCCAGCACAGAAATCTACAGAGTGTAAAAAACTGTCTGTGGGTACACAAATTATCGTGGAAGAAACAAGTAAGATAATTCCTGTGTGGAAGAGATACGCCCACGCATACTTATTTTCTGAGGTTGACTTGGCTGACTGATCGTGAGTTGGGTTGTTGAAACTCATTGGCATGCATGCATGGAAGGCAACAGCAGCGAGGGCGATGCAAGACGAGAACTGGAGAAAAGCATTAACTTGACTGAGCAACGAGAGTCGACTGCACAGTCTACATACTTTTCCCCCCTTCTGCTTCACTTTATAGTAAAGTTGACATGCCAAAGTTGATGGTTTAGTTTTTGGATTGGAAAGCAACCCTCTATAATAGGGTTCCGTCTTCTCTACTCCCCATTTGAAGATGAGTCGAAAAGGCTGTTCTGTCCAGTTCCCTCTCACTCTCTCTGTTTGTCGATGAGTACAATTCAAAGGGACTCAACAAGCTCAAATTGTAAGTTTAACCAGCCGAGATCCATTGCAAACATCATATGTATGTGCAGCTTCAATTCACCACCGATTTTGTTCCATTGCCTCCGCTCGCTGCTACAATCGCCAAATGGAAGAAATGGGAGCAGCCTAGAACACTCTTTTTGAGTGAGCAGCAGGAATAGAGTCAAAGTCGTCGTTCTAACGGACTTTCCCTATATTATCTTGTCAGTGCCCATCAGCATCACGAGACCGACCGAGAGCATGATGTCATAGCCTTTCCTTTCGAAGCCTACTAACAAGAGCTTTGCTATGGCGAGCTACTGGATGGGTACGGCAGCCAGAGCACTGATCGGATGTGTATTCTATAGGCCGGAACTTGTCAAGAATTTGTAGGCGCTGTTTTAGTGAAGATGTTTCAACTTTTACTGATATATCTATACAGTTGTCAAGAATGACGAAACGGAGCTGCTTTATCTACATGCAAAAGTCTATCTCTGTATTTTGTAGTACAACTCTCGGTATCTTTGCAAACATATGCTAGCCTTGCGAACTATGCTGGAAATGTTCCGCACTACAGACAATGCAATACAGTCAAGAAATAAAACATAGTAGCAATTCAACTACATAGTTAGGATTAGCTTATTGTCCCTGGAATGGAATCCCTTCCATTTTTCGCTTGTCATGACATCAGTTCTTTGCTGGAAGCCTTACATAATATGAAGATATGCTATATTTCATTCGCTCACTCAGTCACTGCTACTGTGCCACCACTGCCACCATACACAATACGTACATTACATACGGAGTATGTTGTTACTTTTTGGTGTGTTGTGCTGAAATAGATTGTGTACACTTTTGTGTGTAGTTAAACTTAGTGGCAGGCTAGACTGTAGCATATACACTTGTGCGCTGTGTGGCAGACACGGAGGCAAAAGTCCACATTCAATACATGAGAGAAGAGAATGATTCACGAACCAGCTTTCCAGCATTCCGAATATGTACACTTCACATGACTCTTTGTTCCTGTCCCCAATATAGAACAGCACAGAACAGGCAAACTTTTCTCTTTCATATTTAATCGCGAATATGTACATTACGACCTCCGGCCCATTTTATTGTCGAGTTGTTAGAGAACGACATTTAAAGTAACACAACACAGCTGTCCATTTATTCAGATTATTTCTCCTGCTGAACCCAATGGGAGCTACAGTGCTTAAATGACCACATATTTCACATATCTGTATACCTGAGTAATAATGAGTAGCTGATTTCAACGAAAATCGGTTTAGTCCATGTTGACATAACGGATTGGATGGTTTTCACAAAATATTCCGTACAAACATAATGATATTGACTAGTTGACTTC
>JABASC010002103.1:0-19177 GCA_019776185.1 Plutomurus gul | reverse complement strand
TCAATAATTATTAAGCATTTGTAAAGTCCTAAACGGTAATTTCGAGTAGTATTTACTATACGTTCGTATATTTTGTCTTAATTACAGGTTGAACAAAGGCACAAAGTGGAAGCGCTTCGTCTCCGAGACCAAGAGGAACGTGAGCTAAAGAAACAGGGCAACAAACGTTACAAAGAGATAGCTGAGAAAAACTACAGGGAAAGATTAATAGCTCTCCAGCGAAAGGGAATGGAAATCGAACTTCAAGACCGAGATATTATAAATCAGAAGAAAACTGCGATTTTGAACGCAGCAAGAAAACAAGATGAACCAGTGGACGATTCTAAACTGGTCGAAGCTATGTTTGATTTCCTTCCGGACAATTCCTCGGAGGCTGCTCCGCCTGCCGCTTTCCGTGATTTACCAAATCCCCCAAGAGCTGATGAAGATATGATGCTTGAGTCACAAGAACTCCCTCCTGTAGATATTGAAGACCTCTCAGAATACAAATTCCAGAAGTTTGCGGCAACTTATTTCACTGGAAACACAAATCATCAATATTCTCGCCGCCCATTAAAATCTTCTCTTTTACCTTTGGGAACACCGTAAGCGTATTATTAGTTTCATAGATTTAAAGTACAAGTTCATTCAATGAACTCTACAAAATTAATTCTAATATGTTGCTATTGCTAGCTACGCACTACAAAAACCAATACTACATATGGTTGCCTTTTATGGTTTAGGTTCATTGAAAGTCGTCGTCCGACGAATATATTGCTCGACGTGACTTTTTTGTATTAGGTTCAGTCTTCTTCCTCTAAAAATGCAAAAATTTAATTAGTATTTGTAATTACACAAGTCTCACTGCAACATACACATTTACACTACTTACCAGTTCCGCCAATTTTAAACGAGAGTTTGAACCTCTTTACTAGACTTGTTCGCACTAACAGTATTGTATATTTCTCCCAGCGGTGATGTTTCAGTCACAATTATACTTTCCTTACGCTACAAATAACAGACACAGATAAAATTTCATTATTTATTTCCACATGCAAATAATAAATGCTTTGTATTCACCTGAAACAGGCTTTTAATCTTATGTTCCCCCTATCTATACAGCAAAAGTACGGTTGCTTGGGAAGTTTGTCGTACAATTTGCTGCAGTGCTCCAACACATTTTTTGCATGCTTAGAATGACGACGTAGCATTTCCAAATTGCGATTATGACATTTCGCGTCGAGAAGAACCGGTAGTCCACATTTAGCTGCATTTAGGATGAGGGAACTGTTTCCGTACTGCGGAATTTTAAAATCGTTGTTAACGTCATCTTTTGCCCTGCGAATAATGAATAGTACACATGTTTTACAACCTTGAAGTTTTGTTTTGCGGCATGGAAATAGTCAAATTAAGAATTTTCACAGTGGCGTAACTCGGGTATGGCGAGGGTAGGCATTGCCCAGGAGCTCTGAAATTATAGTTACGCCACTGATTATTCACCTTCCGAAATAAACTCAAGAACACTTCCACAGAGGTGTTTCGTTTCCTTTTTTGATTGTCGTGGTGCTTTCTCTTCTTGTGGTATTGCATTCCACGGTGTAAAATTTTCAGCAAATTTATGAGTAGAAATCAAACATACATATGTTTGACACATATGTAGTTTCTTCTGGTCTCTTCTTATTGTTAGTGCTGTAACCCATACAAAGTCCCTCATATTTCCCTGTCTTTGCATTAAAGGGTAGCCACAAGATTATAGATTCTCTGCTTCATCTAAACAAAATGAAATACAAAATTATTACAATTTTTTCAATATTCAACATTTTAAAATTTGCATTTTTTAACTACTTACTAAAATCCTTTACATTTCGTTCGTCGCAGTCCACTAGCTGGTTGTCTTCGGCTTCGGTGAAATTGATCACAAAACGTCAATTTCCTTCTTCATATCATCTTGATGATGTATTTTCTTGTGTTTCAGTAGTGCATCGGAATTAAAACATTCTTTGCTGCAGTATTGTAGAGGCAATTGTAGATCTTTCTGTTAGGGTCATATTTTTTTCGTGTTGCTTAAGAGAGATTAACGATTTGTAGGAGCGGGAACAAAATGAACAATTAAAAATTTCTTCACTTTGGGCAACATCATTGTGCCAAGCTGGTTGAAAGCTGGTTTTATCTCCATGTAAATTTTTGTCATGCTTACCCAGACTTTCTCTGCTTGCAAATTTTGTAGAGGGAACGGGGAACACACTTTACGCATAGATAGCTAACACTTACAACGTCAAAATTTTGATTATTTTAGCCATTTCGTCACGTTAAATACCGCAACATTTGATTGTCAGTGGAGCATCTACATAGTATACTTGATAGGACAATAATAATTTAAAATTAGCTCCCTAACTTATTCACATTTAACTCAGCGTATACACTGTTTGCAAATAATTAATAAACTTGTTCGTTTGTGTGTAACTTGTTGATTTTGCAGAGCAGATCAAATGGCTGCTCAAGCCTTGTGGATAACCATATTAAGATTTATGGGCGATCTACCCGAACCTCGATATCACTCAATGGAGAGGGACACCACTTCTGTAATGTCTAAAGTTACTGCCACTCTTGGGAGAAATTTCGCAAAGTCTAAGGAATTCCAAGAGCTCGGTCTAGACAATGTTGTGAGCCATTTACACATAATATAAATTTGAGAAAACACGCCCAGCTAACAAATTTGCGGTGATATTGAGAATTTTATTACATTTTAATAGGATGGTTATAATATGAAACAAAAGCCTCGATCCATACGCCACAAACTTGTATCCCTCACTCTTAAACGGAAAAATAAACTGGGAGAAGATGTACGGAGAAGATTGGAAGGGGATGATGGAGCGGCCGATTCGTACCAATCTTGGCTTGAGTCTCGACCAACATCCAATTTGGAAAAGCTACATTTTATCATTGGACACGGAATTTTACGTGCTGAATTAAGGTATGGGTTGTATATGGAGACTGTTGCAGATGAAATCTCTAAAATGTTGTACACCTCACGCCTTATGTAGAATACTTAGTTAGTGATATAACAATCAATAATGAATATGTAGTCAACATTTTCGTGCCCATACGTAATATGTACGTACGGTGTAGATGTGAAATACCCAATTAAAGTTTATCGCTCACTATTGATTCTAATCAATCAAAACTCTGATTTCCAATCTTAGAGATGAAATCTACTGTCAAATCTGTAAGCAGTTAACAAATAATCCATCCAAGTCCTCACATGCTAGAGGATGGATACTCTTGTCATTGTGCGTCGGTTGCTTTGCTCCCTCGGAAAGATTTGTGAAGCATCTTCGGGCTTTTATCCGTGAAGGTCCTCCTGGGTATGCTCCGTACTGCGAAGATAGGCTGAAGAGAACATTTAACAATGGTACACGAAACCAACCTCCCAGTTGGCTAGAGCTTCAGGTATGCCACCATATTCCATTTTTAAAACGGATTTGAAAATACACATTTTTGCTGTTTTACGTAGCGTAAAACACGCTAAATGTTCGGTCTAGTCTAAGAGTATAATAAAGCATAAAATATCATTAAAATATAGGCCACCAAATCGAAAAAGCCTATAATTCTTCCCATAACGTTTATGGACGGCAATACGAAAAATTTACTGGCCGACTCTGCTACAACTTCTAGAGAGCTTTGTAATCAGCTAGCAGATAAAATTGGATTGAAGGATCAGTTCGGGTTTAGTTTATACATAGCGTTATTTGACAAGGTAAGTAAATTTGTGCTCTTATCTATTCCAACATTACCAATAAGACAAAATTACTGTGTAATACGTTTATACAGTATTCTATGCATTAATTTTGCATAAATTGATTTTTTATCACTACTTACCTGAATTAATTTACGTAGGTATCATCTTTGGGGAGTGGAACAGAACATGTTATGGATGCCATTTCGCAGTGTGAACAGTATGCGAAAGAACAAGGGGCTCAAGAAAGAAACGCTCCCTGGCGCTTATTTTTCAGAAAGGTAGCACGTTTCTAAATTAATCTACCTTTCAAATTTATGATGCATTATGTCGTGTTGTGTGTTACATATGCACATATTGGAAATAAAGCTTTATGCTTCTGTGAAACATTTAAATTTGATTTGTCCATTTGTCTATCGAAATTGAGTAATTGTTATGTTATCTCTACGGATAACCATTATATTACCGTAATCTCATCCTCATAATAGGTCTAAAAAGATTATGCGAAATTGTGTAGCTGAGATTATCTAGATGTAGTAATACCTGCATGTTATTTGATAATCATCTATTGTATTTTTGCGTATATTAGGAAATATTCTCGCCATGGCACGACCCCACAGAAGATGCCGTTGCAACCAACTTAATATATCAGCAAGTAGTTCGGGGAATAAAATTCGGGGAGTATCGTTGCGAAAAAGAGGAAGACTTGGTATGATAAATAATTTATTTATTCCTTCATAAGTTTAAATACGTCATACAAAGACATTTTATTAGCATATTGCTCTCAATCGTTATATTGGCTTATAGAAATAATTAAACAAAAATTAATTGTAGAAATGAAACAGATACGTTTAAAACCCAAACACCTGGCGCTGAGTTGCAAAAACTACTCTATTTGTGGTGGCATCAAATTAACGTGGCTAGCTACAACATTAATGATGGTCTCTGCATGTGGTAATAGGGTAGTTATGTTTTCTTGAGTAGGCTGGACGTGTGCGGCTCCTACCAACTGAATAATCCACGTAATTGCTCTGCGATAATATTTGCGTGTGCGTAAAGGGGAATGAAAAATGATTCTTCCCAATCCAGAGTCCAGTTTTGGAGATTGTTACTCCTGCTGGTATTCCGGAAGGATCTCTTAAAATCCCACATAAGATTTGGTAGATTCTACCCTTGCCATGCCATAAAACTAAAAATTTAAATATATACCTACATAGAGTAAGTTTTTATTTCATACAAAACTAAACTGGTATTTTCAAAAAACGTAATTAGTATGCATCAAAAATATCAAAATTACTATATCTTTTATATCCGTTCGTCTAACATTACGATAAATTATTTCGCGAATTTTATCGCTAGCAAAAATCAAGCCCGCAGTATGTACATGCATGGCCATTGTCTGAAATTGTGAGTGAACATCAAAATTTGATTTTTTCGTGTAAAGTTCATCACAGGGCATTCATATCTCTCAACTAGTAGAAAAATTAAACATAAATAATAATTGAATAACAATTTATAGATAAGTAGGTAAAATAATTTTTACAACTACTCACACATATGTATGTGTGAGTATATAGTAAATATATATTTATGTTGAGATCGAACGTGAGCTTTTGCATTTTTCAGCGCACTGAAAGTCAAATTGCATATATGTATATACGACACATTGCAACAGGTTGTTGTAAATGATGGCATTTTGGATGCTAATCAAGGTCGTTTCGTTGCATTTCCACTTTGTTTGTGCAACCTTTCATAAAACATTTAGTTTCTCCTGTTTTAAATCTCTTGTCCATCTCAGCCATCGAACTTTCTTACAATTCCAGTTGTTGAATGGGGCAACGCACAGCGTCCAGAGCAGCGCTTATGTTAGGAAGTATGTGTGCTAGGAAGTATCTCAGTAGCGTCGTGAATGCGATCGAGCTTGCGTACGTAGCATGCGCACATAGCATGCGATTGTTATAGCCCCAATTGGAGCATACACATTATGGTAATTACGAGGTTTGACTAAATGTATTTTGTATTTCATGACATATTAAGGCCATGATAGCAGCTCAACAGTATTATGTGGATAATGGCACGGATCTTCAAGCAGAAAAACTGAACGCAGCCCTTACTAACTACATTCCTGACTTCAGCTTGAATAATTCGGAAAAGTCTTTAGAAAAGTGGGCAGTACTTGTAACGAATGCATTTAGACGGGTAATAAAAATTCATTGTTCACATTGTACTAAGGATATAATAAATTTTTGTTTAATTTTAAATTATAAATTGTAGAGTCTTCATGCAAAGGAACGAACGGATATTCTAAGAGTTAAAGAGGACATAGTTGCCTACGCAAAGTTTAAGTGGCCGTTACTGTTTTCACGATTTTATGAAGCCTTTCGATATTCTGGGCCCAATTTACCCAAAAATGACGTCATTTTAGCCATTAACTGGTAAGTGGCCAAATTAATTATTTTTTTGTACTAATTAGTCTTTGATTTTTGTTTTGCATGTCTCATTACTGAAATTTTTGTACCAGGACTGGAATTTACGTAGTAGATGACCAAGAACAAGTCTTACTAGAACTTTCTTTCCCTGAGATTACTAATATTCGTGCGGAAAAGTGAGCCCATTGATTATAGTAATTACTGTCAAAATTAAACACATGAAAACAATGAATTTCAGCAATATAATAATGTATTTTTAGAAGTGACAAAATATTTGGCCAAACTTTCACGATGTCAACGATTCGAGTGGGAGAAGAATTCACGTTTCAAAGTCCGAATGCGGAGGACATTCAAGATTTAGTAGATTTCTTTTTAGATGGATTGAAACGAAGGTCTAATTACGTAATTGCCCTTCAGGATTACAAACCCCCCAGTAAATTTAACAGAATATCTGCACAATATTTGTGGTGAATTTTTGATTCCCTGAAATGAGAGATTTTAAAAATATTATTGTCTCATCTACAGATGAAGGGTCAAGTTTTTTGTCATTCCTGAAAGGAGACCTCATTATTCTGGAGGATGAAAATTGTGGAGAGACTGTCTTAACATCTGGTTGGTGTGTTGGAAGGTACACCTAATTAAATTTTTAAATAAATATGCATTACTAATTAAATTAATTTCACCCATAACGATAAATGTGTGCATTTCAGATGTGAGCGAACTGACGATAAAGGGGATTTTCCCGCAGAAACCGTTTATGTTTTACCCACAACCACGAAACCCCCTGTTGATATTTTGGAACTGTTTAAGACAGAAGATGGTGGTCGTAGGTTTATCAATAATCACACGAACGGTGTGGATACACTCAAGGAAAAGCCACAGTAAATAATTTTAGTCTGCTTATTAATTTGTGGCATAACTTTGGAACAATTTTAACATATCCGTCACTATTCACAGATTCACAATAATTTTAAAAAGATCCCACCTGTGGGAACTAGATATTATGTACAGGAGTAATCCTAAGGTCTATGTTTAAAAAACCTAACTATACATATAGTGTTTCAATTGACATTTTATTATATATTCAATTCAAACAGACAAATACTTACAAAATGTGAAACCACAAGTTTCATTGGGTATAATGTCATTCTCGATGTTGGTTTTGCAACATTAACCATAGGAATACTCTTGTGTATCTCGTTCATAAAAAAACTTTATTTATTATTTCCGCAGCACGCTCGAGGAGTATGCAATCGAACATTTTAGGCCCCCACCCAAGAGAACCATTTCAAAAACACTGACTTTATCCTCGGCAAGGCGTGCCGGACGAGATGACCTTTGGCGACATTCTCGTGAACCGATTCGACAGCCTTTGCTTAAAAAATTGCAAAATAAGGAAGGCTTAGTGGAAGACGCTTGTTTTGTGTTTACATCGACCCTAAAATACATGGGTGATACTCCCCACAAGAGGTCCAAGATAGGCAATGAGTTGACTGATCAAATTTTTGATGCGCCTTTAAAACATGTAATAATTTAAACACACATAAACAGACAATAATCTATAAGTTATAACTCCATTACTTACACTTTTTTTTGTTCATTTCAGGAAATTTTGCGAGATGAGGTTTACTGTCAAATCATGAAACAACTGACTGACAACCGAAACAAGTTTAGTGAAGAAAGAGGATGGGAGCTTATGTGGCTTGCAACTGGATTATTTGCATGCTCTCAGACTTTGCTGAAAGAGGTTTCGCAATTTTTGCGCACCCGGAGACATCCCATTGCCCAAGATTCACTGCAAAGACTGCAGAAAACCCTGAAAGTTGGTCAAAGGAAATATCCGCCTCATCAGGTAATTTGATATCCAAGCACAAGTAAACTCGAGTTGATCACATTCAATTTTAAATTGTATAGTACAAGCTTTGAATACTAATGAAATAGGTGGAAGTAGAAGCAATCCAACATAAGACGACGCAGATTTTCCATAAAGTATATTTCCCCGACGATACAGATGAAGCTTTTGAAGTGGACTCATCAACAAGAGCGAAGGAATTCTGTGCAAATATTGCGTCACGTCTAGCAATGAAAGGCTCAGAAGGATTCAGTCTCTTTGTAAAAATAGCCGACAAAGTCATTTCAGTTCCAGAAGGCGATTTCTTCTTTGATTTCGTTAGGCATCTTACCGATTGGATAAAAAGAGCCAGACCTAGCAGAGATGGTAGATAAAGAAACTATTTTCTTGTGCAGAATTGTCTTAGCACTATCCAACATTAATAAAATATACACATCTCGTTCCAGGAACAATTCCTCAATTTACATACCAAGTGTTCTTTATGAGGAAGTTGTGGAGCAATACAGTTCCTGGCAAAGATAAGATGGCTGATGTAATATTCCACTATCACCAGGAACTGCCTAAATATCTAAGAGGTAATCCTGAAATTGTTAAATCGGCCGCATCAGTTTAGTTATATGTAGAATATAATATTACCGAACAATAATCATGAAATTAATTGGAATTACTTAGGGTACCACAAATGCGGTAAAGATGAGGCAGCAAAACTGGCCGCTTTAATTTACAGAGTTCGTTTCGAAGATAGTAAGATCGAACTGCAGCAAATTCCGTAAGTAGAATTTTTTTTAAATTTGCAAAGACCCATTGTATTGACGCAATTTAATAATAATTGTGTACATATTCAATATCTACAGACAACTTATGAGGGAATTGGTTCCTTCGGATTTAGCAAAAATGCAAAGTACCAATGACTGGAAAAGAGCAATTATTGCAGCGTACAATCAAGATGCTGGTAAGTTTGTTTACGCTTCCAAAAATCTAGTTACATTGCCCACATTGACGATATTTTATAATCACTGTGTAATTGTGTAGGTATGGAGGTTGACGACGCCAAAATCGGGTTTTTGAAAATAATTTATCGTTGGCCCACATTTGGCTCAGCTTTCTTCGAAGTGAAGGTAATGCAATTAAATGAATAAAATGCATGTATTTTTAAGGATTAGGATGAGGCATAATATTATAAATTGTTATTTAATGTGAAGCAAACAACCGACCCAAGCTATCCAGAGCTACTGCTTATTGCCATAAATAAGCAAGGAGTTAGTCTAATTCACCCACAAACAAAGGTAAAGACTCCCTGGGCAGATTTACCATTTGAATGACGTTACTTTAAGAGTTACATATGTGAACACGACATTAATTTTATGTGCGTTTCAGGAGTTGCTGGTCACTCATCCGTTCACAAAAATATCCAACTGGTCTTCAGGGAACACTTACTTTCATATGACGATAGGAAACTTGGTGCGTGGTTCGAAACTACTATGCGAAACATCATTAGGCTACAAGATGGACGATTTGCTTACTTCCTATATTTCACTTATGCTTACCAATATGAATAAGCAACGCTCCTTAAGAGTAAAGTGAATGTAACCTTTCACTAGAAAATTAGTATTGACTAAAATCTATAATTAATTATTGCCTAGATTGCGAATGCTACTGTAATTAGGACTTTTACTCATGCCCCACTATTTATTAAAATAATAAATCGTCCTACCTGCAATCACATTACATATCTTAATTGTCGAAACACGTAGCGCTGTATTCTGTATGTCTGTACTGATGTAATGCTAAAGCAACGAAATCTACAGGCACTCTCACACGCTGTAGAAGAGGTAGCTTGACTGCATGCTTGCATGTCAAATTCGCCATTCCTCTACCGCTAATGATCAGGCTAACGACAAGTAAATTCATAATTGTTGCCAAATGCACACCCAGTGTATACTTATATAGAGAGTAGCCAGAAACAGTGCACAAAAGAAAGCCTATTCCATTTAATCAAATGATACGACAGAGTCAATGATCCAACCAAAATCCTATATTTACCTTTATTATAATCACCACTCACTGTTAATTACAATTTAGATACAGACGCTTATTAAAGCACATATTATTAGCACATATATAGGAGATCTTCCTGATTATCTTTAATGTAGACGCATTTCTTTGACAATTGCAATTAAATCGAACTGCACTTGTCTGTCTTAATAAGTTTGTTATACAGTTGAATCCTTCCTTTAATACAGTTTTTGTGTCAATGTAAAATGATGTAGACAAAATTGTTAGAATCTTACAGCGAACTACTTATGGTGAACAAAATGCCTTTTTGTCAGTAATCTTATGTTAACCTTAGTATACAGTGACTGTGTGCACCACAGACAGTATGTGCGATTCATATTATTAATATGATGAGCATAAATAAAGTATATTTTAATTGTCATATGTAATTAAATCATCGGGAATGAATTTAGATGGAAGCATACACAATTATAATAATTGTAATAATAATAAACATCGGTATTTAGTTATTTTTAAATAATATCTAGTGCCTGTGTAATATCGTAATATGTAAATCTTACTGTATGTAAACTCTACCGAAACAAATAAGAAAGAAACTATTATTGTTGTGTGAATATTTGCGTACCGCGTGTTAAATAAAGAGTGGAAAACTATGCCATACTTGTACTCTGATTTGATTCTAATCAGGGGTGCAACACTGAAAAGTTCACCCTGGCTGACTTTTAGCATTAAACTGGTTGACTTTGGTGAAGAAAGTAATAACGAAGTAATGGCATGTCTTATGGTATCGCAAATATCAACCTTGAATGGACTTATCTATAGCGGTTGGTCAACCACCTTCAACCCCTATCTGTTGTCATAGCACATCAAGCTAAAACAACCTGGGAAAAGGGCAGGCTTGAAATTACAATCAATGATAAGGGACAAAGTTAAAAGTAAAAGCAAAAGAATTAGCTAGCTAGCAAAAAGTGCTAAACTTCCATTTATGAAAGAAATAAGTACTCACAATATTATTTAAATAAACGAGGTAAGTACCACATAATTAAATATATGATTTCCCCCCCGTCAATGATCTACAGCGTATTGGTACAGATTACACACATTTGCTGAGCAATATTGATTACTATTCCAGTACCATGGTAGACAGCATGGAAAATGTGGCTTTGATGGCAGAAAAGTTGGCACTGCTTGGACAAAGAATGGTGACACTTGGAGAGACTTTGGGAATGATTGACGCAGGGATGATGGTGATGATGGGGGACCTAAAAACAATGCAGGCAATTTTGGAGATACAGAGAAAAATGGAGAGCACCGAGGGGGATGCGAATGGGGTGTGTGAGGATATGGTGGTCTCGTCTGAATTGCAGGAGGAGATTGTAGGAATTGAGGCACCTTTGTCAGTGGAAGCATCAAGTAAGGAGATGTTGGAGCCGGATTTTCCACAGATCCAGATGGAGGCGCCATCACAGCTCCCTTCGAAAACGGTGTGGGCGGGTTTGGTGATTGCACTTACGGAGGAGTTAGATGGAATTGAGACAGAATTATCAGAGATATTGGATAATATAGTGGAAACAAAGAACGATGTGCTGGCAACAGGGAAGGAAATTGCGGTAATGGGAGAATATGTGGAAGCGAAGGGAGAAAGTGCAGGGATGAATGCAGAGGAAGTGTTGACGAGGCTGAAACAAACGTATGCGAGAGAGAAGGAGATAGAACGGATAGAAAAAACCATGACTGGAATAAAGACGAAGATGGGTGAGATGGAGCGGAGATTGGCCGATGTCAACGAAACGATCCAGGGTTGGGAAAATGACGAGTGGGATAGTGAGCCGGGGGAAGAGGACGCTGTGGATCGAGACGTCGAGGGCGTGAAGGAGGAGCAAGTAGAGTACGACAGTGACGTAGTATGAAAAGGACGGCAGTGAGGAGTATGAAGAGGACGAAAGTGACGAGTATAGTGACGAGGGCGACAATAAGTAGTATGAAAAAGACGAGATTGAGAAGAATGAGGAGAATGAAAACAGCGAGGATGAGAAGAGTAAGGACGAAGTGAACGAAAACAACAAGGATAAGTAGTCTGCCATCAGTGGAAGGATTCTATGATTAAATTATTACCTGCTTATAATTTAAAGATAAATGTGCATTTACTGAAATTTGAAAAATTAAGAAATATTACACGTCTTGCGCAGAATTTTGTGAAGCCTTGTGGTCTAATTGTAACCAAAATTTCCCACGAAAGGTAGGCAGTTTAGAATTCCTATATTTCAAGCATATGTACACCTTTACCTATAGTATAAACTTTCACCGAAGGATCGCTGACGATCACCACAATTGATACTCACTTTCGAAATTAACTTTGTAGATAATTGATAGCGGAACGTCATTAAAAGTTCCTAAAACATAAATACCAAAGGGCGATGATAAGATTTAACAGGAGCCGCCGAGGAGAGGTTGAAATTTCTTCTTTTTGCCAACGCATGCAGACACTATTGTATGTAAAGAGTCTGACTGAGTGTTGTGGTAACGCTTTAACTCAAGTATGTTTTTGTGTGCTATTACTACGTATTATATAGACAGAAACGAAGTAGTCTTGTATAGGGAGAGAGAATAGGGACGCAACCGGGAGAGAACGGAAAATCCGACCACCGACAACCGACGGTCCGAGAATTCGGTGAATCTTTTGCGCATAAATCGATTTTCGCGTTTTGAATCTCCCGTTTTATCAGAGTGTGTAATGTGCAGTCTGTATAGTAAAATTCCACTATGAGGATAGGTAGTAGCGAAAGCTAACAAAAACGGCATAGGCTGCCAAGCTGATGTTCTTAAGACGACGAGACTTATTCTGCTGCTAGTGTCACACGAGCTTTCTTCACATTACGTTATCGTTCCTCTTCCGCTCGCGAAGTACACACACATACTTTACTTTCTAAACTTTGGTGTACACAGGGACTAGAGTGTTCTTGTAGACACGAGTGAGACGAGACAACTACGACGCTCTTAGCTACAACCTACTGATCTTGTCTTTTCTCCTATCATACTCTTCCCCAGTCCAGTTCGTGTAAACAATTTCGTGTCTGCTCCTTTTCTTCGTCCTGTTTCCTTTCGCAACTCAACAGTCAGCTCCAACAGTGCAGTCACCATATAAGTACACGGGTACACGTATACATTCAGCGATATTCTACCGTACGACTGCTGTACGCACAAAATTACCGCTCCACTGTTCATATATACTATACATTACTTATACAAGTTCCCATATATACAACACTAAGATTGTGTGCCACCTCGTCATATTCTCCCAAGTTTTTATGTTCGGTGACTTTTACTCGAATTTCATACTTTGTTTAACTTTAAGTACTATATGGGCTCCTGCGTCGTTCTGACATGCAGATATTGCAAACCAACCACTTACAGTTGAACTATCGTCAACTTCTAAATGCCTGTGGGTATGTATAAGCTCGTTTAGTAAGCCTTGAAATTTTGAAGACTGTTCTCTAATTTATTTAGCAACTTTTGTTTGAATATGCATTATCCAAATGAACCTGAACTCGTTTAGCCCATGCCACCAATTTACTTTACCAATCTACATAGTTGGAACTCACCAAAGGACATCAAAGGAACGCGACATCAAATTGTGAAAATCACAGTATAATAAAAGACTGCACAGGAAAAAAAATACCAAAGTGAAAGTGAAAGTTGGTGGTGGAGAAAGTACAACTCGGCGCTCCTTTCAACTGTACTGCAATCACATCCAGATTTTCCAAGCTATCTCTTCGGAAATGTATTAATCAGAGCAAATGTGTTCTACTGTTTTGTGAGAGAGCGAGAGTATGAATTGACAATTCAACAGTACTAACAATTCATGGTTAGCAGGTTTAAAAATTGCCGATATAGTAACGCAAGCGCACAGAATAGCATCGATATGTGATAGAAACGCTTTTTATAGAAGTGTGAATCACATTACTCTTACAAAAACTGGGTGACAACGTTGTTCGATATAAATGATAAAGGAGCAACGAAAATTCAAGAGTATGTACACAAAACTCAAAAAGAGCATTCAGCAGCTGCGATAAAAGAACGACGGAAGGGAGAAGGAAAAAGGCGAGTGCTGAGCCAATTTCCATAGGTGCTAACCACACGCTCTTCTACTCAATTCATTAGCAAACGCGAGAGACGACAATCAACAGAAATGTACTACTACATGCTGCAGTATAAATTATAAAGCACTTAGGTATTCGACTATTGGAATACCTTTTGGCTGCAAGCATGTTGGCTAAAAATACTGAAAATCGAGTGTAATTGTCGGACGAAATACATTTGCATAGTACATCAATAGTTGCACGTTGTTGGGGAAAGTTGCAGCACAATACATTTAAACGCGACAAGAAAGAACGAGAGTTTAGCTCAAGGCCCAGTAATTTCCTCTGTCTCGTGCTTTTAATTTTAAAAAGACATAAAACTATATTATTTAATGGGAAGATAATTTGTCGACGGAGAGACCAGCAGAAATTCTCGCCAGATTACGGCAAATAATACACGCTATTGCTGGAAATACTGAGGGTTTACTGAGAAAATATGGTAATGTCAAATCGGCCAATGTCTTGTTCCTTAGATATATTGACAAGAAACGGTACTACGGTTCTGCTAGAATCTATTTATATGTACTCTACCAATATTCACAAGACGCTACTATTCAATTACATTTGTAGCATTCTAAAAGGCCGAAAGTAACGGTGGTCCTTGAGGGAACGTCAAATCTCTACAATGCGGGGTTTTCTTCTTTGCACAAGTAGCTCTGCCTCCACGACGACTGCCACCAATATTACTTTACCAGAAAGAAAGTGAAAAAACTGCACGGTATAGTGCATAATAATGCAAACATCATTACCCTAGTGGAAACGTGTTGAATTGAAAAAGTTTCTTGCCTCGTGAAAGTAGACGAGCGAGAGAAAGTAAGAAAAACGAAGAGAAATTAAAAATTAAAGGCTTGGTAAATACAACAAACCTATATCATCCCACATCCGTACTTTACAAACAATGGAATGTTTAGTGTATATATCGGCTAAATGCGGCATTTAAAGATAAATTGTAGCTGCAGTAAAGACTGTAGTAAAGTTAATTAGTTTACCAAGGTGCATATTCTTCCAAGAATTTAAAACCAGTCGAGCAATACCGCCTGCTAAAGTATGCGAAAGTAGAGGGACCGCACGAATTCCGAATGTACTTTATACTGATTCCTTGTTTGCTTGATTTTGGTTTTGAATCAGTTTGGCGGCAAAATAGCTAATAGGTATTATTGTGAAAGAAGACTTAAACAATTTGTCACGAATTAGAAGATCAAACTTTTTTGGCTTGTTGAAAATATTTGTGAAACAGATCAGTCTAACAAGAAAATTTCAATGCATACTATTGTGATGGTGAAGTGTGAGTGAAAGAGTGAGTAAACGAAAGCAAGAAGACAAAGTGATGTGATGGAATGCAATTTACCGTGTGTGTAATGTAGGTAGATAATGGATGGGGCAGGTGCTCCGTCTTCGTCGTTTATTTCGGGCATTTTCGGATTCAACGACAGCCACATCTATAGCGAATACTACTTTTCCCACTTTGAACCCAATAAGAGACAAGACGAATTTTCATACTTGCACATCACCGTCACCACTCACTTTCTACAGCTTGTGGTACTTCTGTTGGTGCTTGTGCCGGCTACTTTCCCACGTTTTCTGTTTTTAAGATTATTACCTGCCGCACGACTGCTTTTCATAAGCCTGCGAAAGTTTTCCAACGAAAAGGTAAGGTCGTTGGGAGACGTGATCGAAATTGACACTGCCACTCATTTTACATACACCCATCAGTGGTACTTCTGTGAATGTGGCAACCATTTCAAAAATCCCCGAGTCTTCTTCACCAATTACAAGTGTACTACCACTGATAATAATAACAATCACCATCACCGAGATTTAAATAGTCAAACTAATTATTCAAGAAAGAGTCATCAAGAAAATTTCGTTTACTGCTACTTAAGGGAAAAATATGTTGTCATATGCATATGTTGTCATTTGATTGAGGCAGATTTAAACGTCAAATTCAAGCGTGTGATTGATTTACAGAAAGGGAAAGTTGAGTTGGATAATTTTCGACTCAATCTCATTAAAGAAGAGAAAAGAAAAGAAAAGGAGAATTTTGAGTTTGATGTGGAACGAAAAGGTGTGAAAATAAAGAACGACGACACTGCGTCTGACTTTTTACAAGAAAACAAGCGGAGGAGGACGGTGAAAAATTATGTCTGGAAAGCGAAGAGTGTTTTCTCTAGGAGGTCGTAAACTGGGCACAGTTGGCAGTGGTGAGAGGATCGTCAAGTACACTACGGGTCATCATCATCCTGCAGGGGATAATAAAGATGATGACTTGGAGGATATTGCCATCGTTTCTAATGCTGATCTAGGGGAAGTCACCTATGGAGGTGGCCAGGCTCCGAATTTTACTCAGGCTAATGGACCACGACTAGTTCCAGGTATTCTTTCTTTTCTAATTTTCATTATATTTATGTACATTATTATTTTTCCCTTTACTGTGGCCAAAGGTGTCATTACTTGTAAGGGTATTCATTATTTCTCAACTAGCACCTACATTAAAATACACACACTTTGTTTATCTAAGTTAATCTTTGATTTAACTGCTTTCTATGTATTTCACTGTATGTATATGTGGTATGTGTGTAGTATGTATTTATTATCACTCATGTACCTATACATGGTAGTCTTGCAGCTACTACACAGCATAAAGATGTATTCGCTGATATCGGGACTGCTGTGTGAGTTACTGCAATTTTCATCATGATTACACACTAAGCAATTTTCTCGTTCCTAACCTTTCCCTTAGATGTTCAATGAAGCTCGTCAGATCCCGGTACTTTTTGCACTACCTCTGATCTGAATGTTTGCAAACGATGATTACAATTCTTAAGAATTTGTTTTTCTCTTCAAAGTGCATTCAAGTTTATACACTATTACATTGTACGGTACGTACATTATTGCGTATGCAGACTATGCACATGCCACATACAATGTAACGTTGTAATTTCGTATGTAATCCTTCTTTGAGTCGGTTTTCTCAAAGCATAAGCCATTATGTGCCGCAAGTAACCATAGTGGGTAGTGGGTAGTGGAATATGTATGGCATGTAATAAAATATGCTGTATAGTATGTATACTATGTATGGCAATAATAGCGTAGGCAGAAGGTAACATTTAGGCTAAAAACACATAAATGTATAGATACTATCGCAAACTATGCATGTGCCAATCAAGCCAAATATGACAGATCGTTAGATTTGTTCGACAAACTTGCAATACGTTTGGTTATTTACTTTATAAAGTTTTTTAACCTTTAAAACGTACAGTGTTAGGTGTAATGCACGGAATACAGAATAATATATAATGGTGTTTAAGAATCTGTTTACAACTCTCAGTCGGTTCATTCGAGGTTGAATAAAGTTCAACAAAGTAGTTTTATGCTCGCAAGCAAAATATTGGATCTTGCCATGCCAGCAGATATGTATAAGTATTGGCACGTACAACTAATGCTCACAGGGAGTCTAATCTCTCACATGCATTTTCTTCGGGAACACTTTCACCCTTCTCAGCCTTGCTAAACACATCACATTCTCACTTACTTCCTTTGCATCACTTTTTTGGGGGGGAACACTATGCCGGTCTTGCCGATTACCCTTATTCTCGAAATCGCACTTCCTCTTCAACACAAATTGATGTGAAAATGATGTGAAGCCTCGCCCAAAAATTCCGCAATTTTTTCAGAAGAAATATATCATTATATTTAGAAAAGGCTTTCAGCCAATCCTCTTTCTAATCATGTTAAACACCTTCAGTAAATGAGGATGAAACTGGATGAAGAGAGATTTTCATAAATTGTAGTATGGTGGTTTATAACCATTGTGTAGTATCCATCTTCCAATTCGTTTTACGATTATCACCAAACAATTGTCACAGAATAAACCAGTTTAGCTGACACCATCTGCCACACCCTCTGATTTGCGCTGACGAAATTCAAAAAACATTAATTATTTATAATTAAACATGTTTTGCAAAAGAGAACTTCTCGAGGTCAAAATTACTTTTAACGGAAATTTGAATTAGATATGTATTTAATGTTCATCTGGTGTTCTGTTTAATTGTAGATACGTACATAGAATCATGGTATGGTGCCTTTGGTATTTGCCCAGACAGACGTACGTGTGTGGTTCTATTCACCAATGTTGAGGGGAAGGTCTTGCCATTAACACACATCAGCTACACCTTACATACCTTCTGAGTGAGCACATGCACAAATAGTCTAAAACTGCTAAGTAGAGAAATCAAAGCTACATACTGTATTATCGATTTTTAAAGGTTTGAAAATATTATTAAACTCAGCAATAACAAAGGGTCTGCTGACGTGCATTCACTACATTTACCTGCATTTGTGCGGAAGAATAAGCCGAGGCAACATCAAAATGTCTAAATTATTGGTTGCAAAAAGGCGATTAAAAGATTTATCTCTCTGGATCATTTTGTTTAAGTGGGAGACCCTTTAAGTGGGAGGAAAAATGACAGTCCCTACGTGTCCCGCTTAAGTGATATTCAGTGTATTTCCAAACCTCTAAAAATCGATAATAATTATCGAATAATAACATAATTATTATGTTATTATTCTGATATATCTACTTTGGAGTTCTACTCTATTTGTGTTTGCCCTAAGAATGGAAAGACATTCCTCTCAACATTGGCGAATAGCATTTAGCAGCGACTCACCACCCACCCCATGCATAAGTATCTGTGTCCAAACATATACTAAGGGTTGCCCAACGTATTTGATCGATTTTGAAAATTCTTACCACTGTTAAATACGCCGTTTGTGAATTGTCTAAGTGTGTTCAATGTGTTCTCCACGTTTCATATGACTTGCCCGTAACCATAATTTCCAGGATTCAAAAGCGTTTCGGATCAATTCCAGGGGTATTCGGTTCCATTCTTGTTGGACCACTTTCCAAAATGCCATCCGAAGTGGTTGCTTTTCCCTGAAACAAGCGCTGCTTGAAGTTGAAATACCCGAATGCAAAGAATTCCATCGATGTCTGGGGGCTTCACTGGTATCAGTGAGTTTGGAATCA